>JAJPUD010013223.1:0-36119 GCA_023553655.1 Myrmecobius fasciatus | reverse complement strand
GGGACACTAATACACTGTTGGTGGAACTGTGAACGGATCCAACCATTCTGGAGAGCAATTTGGAACTATGCCCAAAAAGTTGTCAAACTGTGCATACCCTTTGACCCAGCAGTGTTTCTACTGGGCCTATATCCCAAAGAGATCTTACAGGAGGGAAAGGGCCCCACATGTGCAAGAATGTTTGTAGCGGCCCTTTTTGTGGTGACTAGAAACTGGAAACTGAAGGGATGCCCATCAATTGGAGAGTGGCTGAATAAATTATGGTATATGAATGTTATGGAATATTATTGCTCTGTAAGAAACGACCAGCAGGACGATTTCAGAGAGGCCTGGAGAGACTTGCATGAACTGATGCTGAGTGAAACGAGCAGAACCAGGAGATCATCATACACAGCAACAACAGTATTACATGATGATCAATTCTGATGGACATGGCTCTCTGCAACAAAGAATAGTCTCAAACCAGTTCCAATTGTTCACTGAAGAAAACCATATACACCCAGAGAGAGGGAAATGAAATATGGACCACAACGTAACATTTTCATGATCTCTATTGACATTTGTTTGCATTGTGTTGCCTTTCTCTGATTCTTTTTTTTTTTTCTTGTAGATAGGATTTTTCTTGCATAACTTCTCAAGCATTTCAACATTATTGGCATGTAGTGGACTTCCTGCCATCTAGGGGAGGGGAGGGGACTGGGGGTAAAATTTGTAATGGAAAGCTTTGTAAAGATCAATGTTGGGGAACTACCCATACATATGTTATACAAATAAAAAGCTTTAATAATAATAAAAAAAAAAGAAATGAATTCATTTGGGTCAGAGCCAAGATGGCAGAATAGATGCACTGTAGTTAAGCTCTTCCAATATTTCCCTCCTAACAACTTTAAAGTAGCACCTCAAATCAAATTCTGAAGTGACAGAGTCAACAAAAGGTCAATATGAGGCATTCTTCCATCCCAACACACTTTGTGAGGTTATTAGAAAGGAAAGGTCTGTGACACAGTGTAGGGCTGGTCTACATGTCATCTACATGACAGCAATACTAGTTGTAGGTCTTTATGGAAGCAGCAGCTTTGGAAGTTCTCAAACAAGAAATGATAAGGGAATTAGGCAACTCCATTGTCTATACTCACTTCTGAGTCATACTTCAAGGGAGGAGAGGAGTGCTTTCTCAGTCACTAGAGAGCAGGGGTCCTAGGAAGCAGTATCAATTGTGATCCCAAGGAAACAGAGGCCCTGAGGATCAGAATTACTTGCTTCCCCAAGGGATAAAAAGTCCTTCCTGGGTAAGGATTAGAATGCTGATCAGGAGAGCAGCAACAACATTCCTTTATGAATCACAGCACCCTGGAAGCACTGAAAACTTCCAAACCCCAAGAACTAGTTATGAAAACCACCATGAGAAGAAGAGTGAAATTTGGGATAGTATTTCCCTCAACCCATCCTGGAAACTGGATTCAACTTTAACATAAAATTCAAAGTCAAGAAATAGGAAAATGAGCAAACAACAAAAGAAATTGACCATTAAAAAATTACTATAGTGATAGGAAAGATCAAGACAGAAATATAGAAGACAATGATGTCAAAACAACTACAGGCAAAGCTACAAAGAAAAAAAAGTGATATGTTCTGAGAGAGAGAGAGAGAGAGAGAGAGAGAGAGAGAGAGAGAGAGAGAAGAGAGAGAGAGAGGGAAGGAGGGAGAGGGAGAGGAGGAGAAGAAGAAGAAGAACAACAACAACAACAACAACAACAAGAAAGAAGGAAGAAGAACAAGAACAAGAAGAAGAAGAAGAAAGAAGAGGAGGAGGAGAAGGAGGAGCAGGAAGAAGAGCAGGAGGAGGAGGAAGAAGAAGAAGAGCAGCAGGAGGAGGAGGAGGATTATTCCTGGAAGAGTTAAATATGATTTTCAAAATCAAATGAGAGTTATAGAGGAAAACTATGGAAAAGAAATGAGAGTGATTCAAGAAAAGTAGGAAAAGACAAAAATTTGATAAAAGAGTCACAAAAATATTAAAGAAAATACCATCTTAAAAAGCAGAATTGGTCAAATGGTAAAAGAGGAACCAAACTATACTGCTGAATATAACTCCTTAAAAAATAGAATTGACCAAATGGAAAAAGAATTACAAAAGCTATAAAAGAAAATAATTCCTTGAAAATTAGAAGCAATTGGAAGCTAATGACTCTATGAGACACCAAAAAAACAATAAGGCAAAGTCAAAAAAATGAAAAAAAAAAAAAATAAGGGGGCAGCTAGATAGCACAGTGGGCAGAGAACCAGTCCTGAAGTTAGGAGGACCTGAGTTCAAATTTGACTTCAAACACTCAGACATAACACGTCCTAGCTGTGTGATCCTGCCCAAGTCACTTAACCCCAATTGCCTCAGCAAAAAAAAAAAAAAAAAAAGAAAGAAAAAGAGAAGAAAAGAAAAAAGAAAAAAATAGGAGAAAATGTGAAATATCTCATTAAAAAAATTGATCTGGAAAATATATTAAAGAGAGAGAGATAATTTAGGAAGTACTGGACAACCTAAATGCATTGATTAAAGAAAGAACTCATACATGATGTTGCAAGAAATCATAAAGTAAAATTGCCTCAATATCCTAGAAACAGAATAAAATAAAATTAAAAAAAAAAAACATTTACTAATCACCTCCTGAAAGAAATCCAAAATGAAAACTCCCAGAATATTATAGTCAAATTCTAAATACTGAAAGAGAAAATACTTTTAACATCTAGAAAGAAACCATTTTAATATTTTGAGGTATTTTTTACTGTGGAACCACAGTCAGGCTCAAAAAAGATTTAGCAACTACCATATTAAAAAAGCAAAGAGCTTGTGATATGATATTGCAAAAGGCAAAGGAACTAGGATTACAACCAAGAATAACCTATCCCCCCTCCCATCCCTAATGCTTCAAGGGGGAAAATGGATATTTAATGAAGTAGATTTTCAAACATTCCTGATGAAAAGATTAGAGCTGAATAGAAAATTTGACTTTCAAATACAAAATACAAGAGAAGCATAGCAGGGTAAACATGAAAGAGAAATTGTAAAGGATTTGATAAGATTATACTGTTTAACTTCTAATATGCAAAGATGAAAGATGTAACTTCTCATTATTAGGGCATTTAGAATGATTCAATATAGATAGAGGACATAAGAATGAGACAATTGTGTTGGGATGACCTGAAAAAGAAATGGATAGGCAAGAAAGAAGGATGCAGTAGGAGGAATAGAGGAAATTAACTCATGTAAAAGAGGCACACAAGGAAAAGTTTTTACAGTGAATGGGAAAATGGGAAGCAATGTTTAAACTTCACTCATCTGAATTAGTTCAAAGAGGTAAGTATATATGAACACACACATATGTGCTTATATACACACACATATGTGTGTATATTTTTATATACTTACACATAAGTATATAAATCTACTTATCCAACAGTGAAATAGGAGGCAAAGCAGATAAAAGAAAGGAGTGTGTGTGATAAAGGGGAAGAGTGATTAAAGAAGAACAGACCTTTGAGGAGGAGCAGGGTAAAATGAGAGAGAAAAAGATAAACAAAAGAAAATAGGATAGAAGAAAATTCACAGTATCATTACTGTGAATATAAATATGATCAATGTGATAAAATGAAGTACACAGCAGAATGGATTAGAAATTAGAATCCAACATTTTGATGTTTACAATGAACACAATTGAAACACACAGAGACAGATAGACAGACAAACAGGTTTAAAATAAGGAACTGCAACAGAATCTTTCACACTTCAGCTGAATTAAAAAAAGGCAGAAGTAGCCATCATGATTTCATACAAAGCAAAAAGCAAAAATAGACTTAATTAAGAGATGATCAGGAAAAGTACATTTTGCTAAAAAAAAAATCCCATAGACAATGAAGTATTAGTAATATGAAACACATATACACCACCAAATGACATAACATCCAAATTCTTAAAGGAAAAGTCAAATGAACTAAAAGAGGAAATAGGAAAACTTTAATAGTAAAAGCTGTCAAATGTTCTCCCCTCAAAATCTGGATAAATCTAAGCATAAAATAAATAAGAAAAAAGTTAAGGAGATGAATAGAATTTTAGAAATGTTAGATATAATAGATTTCTGGAGATAAGTGAATGGGAATTGAAAGGAGTATACTTTTTCTCAGCTGTACATGGCACCTTCACAAAAATTGATCATGTTTTAGGTTATAAAAACTTCACAAACAAATGCAGAAAAGCAGAATATTAAATACACCCTTTCCAGACAATAATGCAATAAAAATTAATTTCAATGAAGGGCCATAGAAATGTAAGGTAAAAATAAATTGGAAACTAAGTAACCCTAATCCTAAACAATGGCTTTGTCAAATAACAAAGTCTAAAAACATCAATAATTTCATTATAGATAATAACAACAATGAAATAACACACTAAAAATTGTTAGATGCAGCCAAAGCAATACTTAGGGGTTATCTCTAATTTCATGCATCAATAAAATAGAGAAAGAGCATAACAATAAATTATACATGCAGCTAAAAAAAAAAAAAAAACTAGAAAAAGAACAAATTAAAAATTCCCAATTAAAAACTAGAAGGGAAATCCTGAAAATCAAAGGAGAGTCACATTAATAATATGGAAATATATTTTGCATTGCTTCACATGTACAAGGAATGTTATATTGTTTGCCTCCTCAGGGGTGGGGCAGAGGGAAGGAAGAAAAAGATTTGGAAATCATAATTTTTTTTTCTCAATGGTATTTAATTTTTCCAAATACATGTAAAGATAGTTTTCAGCATTTATTCTTATAAGATTTTGTGTTTCAATTTTTTTTCTCTTTCCTCTATCCCTTATCTCTCCCCTCTGCAAGACAGCAAGCAATCTGATATAGATTATACATGTATAATTTTTAAAACATTTTCATATTTGTCATGTTGTGCAAGAAAAATAAGAGCAATAGCTTAAAAACCAAGAGGAAAAAAAAAAGCAAACAAACAAAAAAGGGGAAAATACTATGCTTTGATCCACATTCAGTCTCCATACTTCTCTCTCTGGATATGGATGGCATTGAGGAAAAGAATCAGAAACTGAAATTTTTTTTAAAAATGTAATTAAAAATATTCCCTGAAATAAAAATGTAATTTAAAATATAAAATTAAATTCTTTTTTCTACAAATGTCTAAATTTCACCACCTACTTTAAAATAATAATAATAAAAAAACTATAAGGCAAAAGGCATGGCATAGTTATTAAGATAAGAATAGATATTTTTCAATTTTATTACATTTTACAGATAGTACTTTAATGGAATGGGAGTATTCAAATAACATTTTTCAAACAAGGATTCTTGTTCTTGTATGTTTGAATCAGTTCTTTATATATCTTGAATAAAAAACCTTTTTCAGTGAACTCCTTCAAAGATTTTCCCCTCAGTTAACTATTTCTTTCTAATTTTGCCTGAATTTATTTTGTTTGTATAAAATCTTTACATAATTTTACATAATGAAAATTTTACCTTTTCTCTTCTGTGATACTTCCTTACCTTCATCTAGTCAAGAATATTTGTTTATGCATAGTTGGAAAAAATGATCTCCATAGTTGTTCAGTGTGTTGCTCTGGGGCCTATAGAGAACCGAATTCACTGAATTTGGGGCCTCTGGTAGACACCTTTTCCTGTATGTGCCTCAATAAACTTTGCTTTATTCTGTAAGTCAACTAGAGAGCACATTAGTTCAAAATAATTACTTGGATAAAGTTATGAATTAGTGAATTTGGACAAGCCACTTAAACATCCCTGGATTCAGTTTCCTCATCTATAAAATGAGAGAATTGGATTAAAGAGTCTTTCAGGGTCCCTTCCAACTCCCATTGGACCTCATCAAAATACAACAAAGCCCACATTTATCATTAATGCCCTATGCCATTTCAGCCTTACTCCTATGCAGTTGTATTTTGATTTCACTTCTACAGAATCTCTTGAATCTGTTCCCTTCTCTTCGCTCACAAAGTTTCTACTCTAGGTCCTTATTATATAATGATCAACTCTGATGGAATGGCTTTTTTCAACAATGAGGTGATTCAAGGCAATTCTAATTGGCTTGTGATGGAAAGAATCATCTGCATCCAGAGAGAGGACTGAATGTGGATAACAACATAGTATTTTCAACTTTTGTTGTTGTTGTTTTTCTCATTGTTTGCTTGTTTTTTCCCCTTTTGATCTTATCTTTCTTGTGCAGCATAAGTGTGGAAATATGTTTAGAAGAATTGCACATGTTTAATCTATATTGGATTACTTGCTGTCTAGGAAAAAAAGTGGGGAGAAAGGAAGGAGAAAAAAAATGGGAACACAAGGTTTTGCAAAGGTAAATGTTGAAATCTATCTTTGCATGTATTTGAAAAAAAAAGCTATTATTTAAAAATAAATAAAAATTAAATTTTATTAATTTTTAAAATATAATTTAAGTTTTTCTTATATTTCTTTACCTTGCCAACCAAAAGAGTCATCCTCTATAACAAAAATTTTTTTTAAGAGAAAAAAATCAGAGGCAGTTAGGTGACGCAGTGGATAGAGCACCAGCCTGAAGTCAGGAGGACCTGAGTTCAAATTTGGTCACAGACACTTAACACTTCCTAGCTGTGTGAGCCTGGGCAAGTCACTTAACCTCTATTGCTTCAGGGGAAAGAAAAGAGAAAAAAAAATCAATAACCCAGAAAAAAAAATCAGATTAAATATGAAATGTTCTCTTCCAGGGTATCTCATACTTCTGCAAATAAGTTGGCAGCAGGGTATGTTTTGGAAGTGTCTTCTCATATTCTTTTATCTATTCTTTGGGTGCAAATTTGTTCTTCTATAATCTTTCAATATTTCTAAAAACATTTTGGGATTATTGTTCTTGCAATCCACATTCTTTATAATGTTTTCTTGGATTTGCTTATTTTATATTCATATTTTCATGATTCTCTCTATTCATATTTGTCATTTCTTTCATTTTCACTTTCAGTCATGTTTGACTCTTTGTGACCCCATTTGGTATTTTCTTGGCAAAGATACTGGAGTAGTTTGCCATTTCCTTCTCCAGCTCATTTTACAAATGTGAAAATTGAGGTAAATAAGATTGAGTGACTTATCCAAACTCACATGGCTAGTAAATGTCCCAGATTTGAACTCAGGAAGATGAATCTCCCTGACTCTGGGATCAGCACGCTGTGTACTGTGGTACCACAGCACAATAATATTCCATTACATGCAATTGGTTTAGCCATGCCTCACTTCATAAACTTCAATATTATTCCAGTTCTTTGCTATCACAAAAATGGCTGTGTTTTAGTATGTATGATATGTATTTAGTTTGTTAAGTAGTCTCCCTGCTTCTATTCTTTTTAGTCTCCCTGCTTCTATTCTTTTTAGTCTCCCTGCTTCTATTCTTTTTTCTCTCAAATTCATCTTTCAGACAGATTCCATATTCATATACCTAATACACAGATCTGATTCTAACACCCCCCATGTTCTTATAAAAATAACAACAATACACTGTGTGTTTTGTCAAACTGGCTAGTTGTCCTCCATACATGATATTCCATTTTTCACTATTATACTTTTTAATGTGATTCCCCAAATCTGGAATGTAGGTTCCTGTATACAGAGACTCACTTGTTTCCATTAAAAGCCTAAGAGCCATTTCTTATATGAAGCTTTATGTGATTCTCTAATATGTTAATATCCACTCTCTCGAAATTATTTTGTATATAACATGTGTTTTCTTATTTGTGTACATATTGTTATTCTCTAGTAGGTTACAAACCCCTTGAGGGTAAGGGATACTTTATTTTTGTCTTTTCCTCACCAGCACAGTATATTGCACGTAGTAGGAACTTTATAAGTGATTTTTGTTGTTGCTCATTTTGAGTTCTATTGAATGAGATCTTCTATGTTCTCAGTAATTAGGAATCTGGGGTCTGTAAGTCTTGAATAAAGCACAGTTGTTTGGTATGCTGGTCTAGGGTTTGCTGCAAATTGAGTTCACTGAATTTGGTGCTTCTGGTAGACATTTTTTCCTGTGTATGTCTCAATAAACCTTGTTTCATTTTATAATTGTTAAGTCTCCTGTGTAGTCACCTCTGGTACCTCTTAATTTGAATTCAAGCTCTGATTGGCTTGTTCACCAGGCTAATTCAGTAGAAAATATGTTAAATGACAGAATCGAGATGCAAAACAGATTTTGACAAGCCAGAATGATAGGCTGTATATAAACAGATGAAAATGAAAATGGATATAATTTAAAATTTGAACTAAGGTTTAAAAATCCACTGAATAAGTACATGATGGGGGAGATATGGTTAAAATTTCTGTTTATAGGGAAAATATCTAGGATTTCTGAAAGTTTAAAAAGTGAGATGGTTGTCTCAAAAAAAGGGTCTCATTTTTTTTTGCTGGGCTATAATTATAAAATAATAACTATTGATAATAATAGTAATAATTCCCATTTTTCTAGTCTTTACATTGTAGAAAGTGTGTGTTTTATCAAGAGAAATAATAGTGTTCCTTTGGGTTCTCTCTTGGATCTTGTTCTTTACTCTCTTTCTATACTACTTGATAATCTCATCAGCTCCCATGGGTTGAGTTATCATCTCTATGTTGATGATTCTCAAATCTACCTATCCTGCTCAACCTTTCTGCTCACTTACCTTGAAACTGAGTCAACCTCCATTCAAGTCCCATCTTCACACACACACACACACACACACACACACAACACACACACACACACACATACACACACACACACACACACACACACACTGGCTGTATGACCTTGGGCATGTCACTTAACCTCTCAATATCCTATACTTTCTGTGACAACAATTTGCAGTTCAGGTGACAATTCCTCCAACAGAGGAAGTTTTCTTATATGAATAAATTCACTTAACTATCCAAAAGAAAAAAAAAAGTAGGGCTTTTGTCCTTAAATTGATTCTTTTTAATTTTATTAAGAAGCATATTTCATCAGAAGAAACAGATTATCATTAGAATTATAAGGTCACATAAAGAGAACTGGTAGGGATTGTGCATGTCATTAGGCTGACCCTTTCATTTTAGGGATTGGGAAAAGAGCAGCTGAGAAAAAAAGAGGAAACTTGTTCAAAATCACTGTTATTTTTGTTGGGAAGGTAAGTTTGAGTACAAAAAATTGAGTACACAATAGAAAAAAACCCCACTTCAACTAAATTAATCTGATCATTCTTTTCCTATTCATGACACTTTTTTGTTTTGTTTTTGTAATGATGAAAAAGGAGTCTTAGGGCTGTTGGATTGATTATATCTATATCAATATCTATATCTATTTGGGTTCTTCTCTCCCATCACTTCCCATTGCCAGAGTGAGCAGAAAGAGGGAGAGGAAGTCCAGAGTTTGTAGTGAAGAGTTTCATCATTTTAAATGCAAGGGTAGTGTTGGAGGGGGGCAGAAAACAAACAAATCCAGTAGTACATACAAGAGGATAATTGTTTGTCTTTTGTTCTTGCAAAGGACCATGACATCAGGGAAGTGATGTCATGACATGCAAGTGAATTGCATTTAAGTGAGGGAGGACTGTGCAAGGTCTCTAGCCTCACTAAAGAGTATTATGCTAAAAAAAAAAAAAAAAAAAAAAAAAAATCATTTGCTTCTTTATCTGGTAAGAACAATTTAAATAGAATATCAAAAACCAGAAATTCAATTGGAATTTGACCTTTGATCATATATTGCTGTGGACTTTTAGCACAATGATATGAGGGAGACCACAGGTTTGCAATAATTTTTCTGCTTTCTGTTGCTACGTGCTCAGCCTGCGGTGAACCTTTCCCAGCTTTATTAAAAAAAAAAGGGAGGGGGTGAGAGCCTAACCTAATTCACTTAAAAGGTGTCTGAACATCACGACAAATCCTGCAAATATTTCTGTGGCAACTGTTTCACAGAAGGAGTCAATGGGAGACTTGATCCAGAGCAAGAAGTGAACGATAGGACCCTTAGTCACAAGCTTTCAAAATTATTCTCTCTTTGTTAGATTTTACAAAGGATATTTCCTCATGAAGACAAGATCTTTTGTTTTTTTTTATGAACTTATTTTAATTGTGAAGCTATTTGTTGGCTTGCCTCATTCTCTTTTCTTACCTTGGCAGGTGCCTGAGGGGAACTTGTAAGTGGGTTCAATCGTTTATTATACTATTCCCCCCCTTAAACCCTTTAGTTTTCATGTCATTCTATTCTCAGACTTCTCAAACATTGCTTCCAAAGGAGAAAATTGTGATCGCAGCAAGAATTCAGGTATTGCTTTAACAATCAAAGAAGTGAGACTTTAAAAATGTCAAGATTTTTCTGCCTTTTAAGATTCTTAGTGGTTTTTGTTACTCCCCACCCCCAAATGAAACTTCTATTGAATTGTGTATAAAACACTAGACTCACATTTGAACTCATTTGGAGTTCAAATCCCTTCTTTGAAACTTTCTACCTGTTTGACCCTGGTCACTTCATGATCTCTGTGACTCAGACAATTACCTAGAATTTATTGATTTACTCATAGTTGGGTGACTTCTCTGTTGGACCAGTGATTTCCCTCTTTGAAAAAGTCACAGAGCTTTCATATGTTTGTTTTTGTTTGGTAATAAAGAAAATCAGTGACAAACCAAAACAAAAGTAAGACATTGTACCATCATTTGAAAGAATTTAGGAAGCACCTAGTTGCATGTGCTGAGTTCTATACAGATAAACACACCAACAGAGGTTCTGCCATAGCAAGGCTGTGTGTGTTGTACTTGAAAGGACTTCCACTTAGCTACTTACTATTGATTGGGATTTTAGATAGTTATATTATTCGTTCTTCTTCAGTTTACTCCTCTGTTAAATGGGGAAATCATCAGAAATTAGGTGATTTCTTGAAGATCCTTCCAGCTCTAAATCTTATGTTTTCTCTGGGTGTTTTTGATCAAATGCAGGTACAATGAATAATGTGGACAAATATACTGAAGAATCACAGCAAAGGGACAAGACATCAATTCAGTATATGCAAGAATAATCATAAATGCATATTGGTGACCACAGGTCAAAGAAAGGATATTTTATAGGAATATTAACTGGTGTATGTCATTTGCAATTAATAAAGTCCTTTAAAGTTTACAGTTATATATATAAAATGATCTTATAATAGGATCATATCCTTAATGTGATCTCATTAACCATATTATTAGAATAATATATAATATGACAATAGGAGTTATATATGTATTAATATAGAAATAATATAAATGTATGCATTTAAATAGCACTTTCAATTTGCAAAACATTGTACATATTATATCCCATTTGATTCTCACAACTTAATGAGACAGGTGCTATTATTATCCCCATTTTACACATAAAGAAGATAAAACTGAGATTAAAGAACTTGCCAAAAGTCACGGTTAATATGAGTGACGCAGGATTTGAATTCAGGTCTTCCTGATTCCAAATCTGGAATTTACTGTGTCATATATGCATATGTGTATTCTCTTCCTCCTTTTTGTTGTCTCACAACATCATGAGGTAGATGCCACAGGTATTCATTCATAGCCCAGGAAATATATGTAAATATGATATATAAATAAACATAATAATAAGTAAATAAATATTAAAACTATATACTCCTTAGGAGTGGGAGACTTTTTCATTTTTGACTTTATATCCCCATTGCCTATCCCAGTGCCTGAACCATTATAAGCCCTTAATAGTTTTTTTATTAAGTCAAATTTTTATAAGTAATAGTAGTAACAGCTCATATTTATAAAACATTTTAAAGATTGGAAAATGTTTTAGATACATTATTTCATTCGATACAATAATCCTAAGAGGCAAATGCTATAATCATTTCATCCTATATACAAGGAAACTGAGGCAGGCAATGACTTGCCCAGACTCATTTCAGAGTCAGAATTTGAACTCAGGTTTTCCTGATTTCATGTTCAGCACTCTAGCCACTGGTGAAGAGGCTAATTGTCATAAAACAATTAGGTAATATAGTGGCCAGAACACTGGACCTGGAGTGAGGAATATCTGGGTATATCTAAATATCAAGCCTTAGAAACTTAATGACTGTGAGGCTCTGGACCACTCAGTTCACCTCTGCCTGTCTGATTTTCCGTGAATGTAAAATGGGTATAATAATAGAACCTACCTCCCTGGGTTATTAAGGGACTATAGCAATGATAGTTATTATTGTTGTTGTTTCTCTGGAAGTTTTTAATCAGAGGAAGGTACATTGAATGAATGAAAGGCAGGTGGTTGATTGAGACAGAAAGGATTGTAAAGAAATAAGAGTTTCTACACAGAAAAGAGACAGTTATTCTGATGGTTGAGTGAGATAACATTTATAAAGTGCTTAGCATAGTGCCTGACACATAGTAGGCACTTTGTAAATGGTAATTAGTATTATTAAGTGAGATTTAAATTGCTGTTTAAAAGTGGGAAAGATACTTTCTCCCCTCTTTGGAGGGGAACCACGGAAAGGATCTGTAATCCTTTCTCTCTTTTTCAATTACTACCTTCCCTCTTTTACCTGACGCTCACTCTGAACCTTTTTAAGGAAGGCACTTAGAGAAAGAAGCCCTGGGGGGAAATACCACTCACATTAAAACAGCTTGTTCTTTCCAGGCAGAGGAATACAGTCAGAACTCTGGCCTATAAGAATGTCTTTGAAAAATTCCTTGACCCAAACAGAGTGTACCTTCTCTCTTATCTGATGTCCAGGCTAGTCTGACATGTATCCTGCAGCCTCCCAGAAAGAATAACTAGGAGGTACTTTTTCTTAATCTAAAGTCTTTGATTTTCATCACCATCTATATCTTATACCAAAAACCTGTCTGTACAACTAACTTCAGCTAAATCAAATGAAACAAACAAACAAACAAACAAAAAAAAAAAAAAAACTTGTTTAGTCAGTTCTCTGCAACCCTTAAAGGTAATGCCAATAGCAGAGGAACTGGTATTATTAGGTTTCCACCACTCATACACCTTGGGAAGATGGGTCTTGGAAAATGGGATGTGGTGCTGGTGAAATCTTTGATTCCTCTGCAGCAACCATATAGAAAAGCTTTGCACTGGAAGACCTGCGATCAAGACCCATTTCTGCCACTAACTGATTATGTGACATTGGGCCAACCATTTTTAAGGAGACAGGATTTACAACTATCATTGCATTAGATCTTTTTTGTCAATACAATGATCTAAGATAGTTCTAAAAGACTCATGATGCAAAATGCTACCCACATCCAGAGAAAGAACTGATGAAGTCTGAATGCAGAATTCAGATTGTAGCATATTATTTTCATCATTTTTTTGTTTCTTTCATGGTTCCCCTCCCCCTTCTTTTTATTCTGTTTCTTCTTTTACAATGACTAATGTGGAAATATGTTTTGCATGATTGAACACATACAACCTATATCAGATTTCTTGCTGTGTTGGGGAAAGGAGAAGGAAGGAGGGAGAAAAATATGGAATTCAAAATCTTCCCAAAAAAGAAATGTTGAGAATTGTCTTTACATGTAATTGGAAAAGATTTAAATACTATTAAATGGAAGAAGAAAAAAGAATACAGGATTTAGAATTGGAAGATACCTTAGAAGCCACTTAATCCAACTCCCCCATTTTGCAAATGAAAAAAATAAGCACCAGAAAAGTGAACTGACTAGCCAAGGTCATTCAGAATAAATGGGTTAGAATTCAATCCCAAATCCTCTGACTCCAAATCACCTGTTTGTTCTATTATGCTACATGGCTTTTAACCCATAGAATGAGGAGTTTATATCAGATTGACAAAATCAAAAGAGAAAATGATAGCTGTTGGAGGGACTGGAGGAAAACAGGAACATTGATGTCATTTTTGATGGAGTATGAATTGGTTCATTCATTCTGGAAAGAATTTGGATTTGTACTTTCAAAATGATACCACTACTAGGCCTTTACCCAAAAGAAATCAAGAAAGAAGGAAAATATCTTATGTGTACAAAAGCCATTTATAGCAGCTGTTTTTGTGATAGCAAAGAACTGGAAACTTGGAGGGGAATCTATCAACTATAGAGTGACTGAATAAATTGTGGTAAGTGTATATAATAGAATATTATTATGACTGACTTCTAGGATATATAAGCAACTAGATGGATGAAGAGATATTTTCCCTGAACCTCATGTCCCCTTAAATGTCTCCAAATGAGAAATTACGTGCTAAAAATAACTTCAGATATCTCGTCTTAGATACCCAGAATCCAAAAGAAAGTTTAAAAAAATCCCCAAACTCTACAGAATTGATATTCATGTCAATTCATTCAGCATCTCTCTCCCACCTAAGTTCACTCAGTACTCCTCCCTCACTCCCTACTCAACCTGCAGCCAGACTGGACAAGCAGACCCCCAAGATCCAACAGAGGTTTAAAACAAAACCTACCACCACAAAGCAATCTGCCTCTTTCTTTCTAATTCCATGGAGATCCCAGCTCTGGATTGTGGAAGTTTGCCCAAGCCTTCTTGGGACTGCATCCCCCAAAGCACTGATAGGACAAAGTTCTGAATTGTCAGTGCTAGCCAGAGAATTAAGAAACAGAGGGAGCAGGACAGGACATATTGTATATGTGAAGAGGTTAGTAGGAGGAAGTAGTCTGCAGCACTCCACTAAACCTGAAGAAACAGTACAGTATACAGGTAGGGCCATGTTTGAACAAATAAAAGTCACACCAAGAGCTAGATTAGTAGACCATGAATTGTCCATTGTGGGGGGAGGCTGAGACACTGAGATCTACCCCTAAGGAAAACACTATTAGAGGGGACAGTAAAAAAAAATGATAATGGGGAAATCAAGGGGGGGCAAAGGATTGAAATTACTAATAATCTCAGGAATAAGAAAACTTGAAGACTTTGAATATAAGCAGATAAATCAACAGAACTAGAAATAAATAAACAGATAAATCAAAGATTAACAACAGAAGGGAAAAATGGCTTCTAGATCTAGTAAATTAGTTTGGGCATCTATGAATAAATATGAAAAATTTAAAAAAAAGTTCTAAAACTTGATGAGACAGAAGACTCAGTGGAATAAATGTGAGGAAGACATAGAACTTCAACACACTATTCCTGAGGGGTTCAAAAGAGAAATGAGAAGTGTGAGAGCAGAATTTATGATTTGCACAATAGGATAGAAAAACTGGAATCTGTGATGGCAAGTCTCTCACACACACACACACACACACACAAAAAGAGAAAATAATAGATTGATATTGCAAATACGTAGAATAGAAGGCCAATTTAGAAGAGGAGAGGCAAAAAAAGTCATTTTCCATGAAAATATGTTCACTGTATACAAGCAAAATTTACTGATCTTGAAGGAAGTAGGTAGAGATAACTTAAGGATCATAGGTCTCCTAGAACATAAGAAAACAAAAAACCTTAACTCCATAATGCCTGAAATAAGAGAGAACTGCCCAGAGCTTTTGAACTTAGAAAATGAAATACTAATTAAAGAATTAGCCTCCAGAAAAAAATAAAAATCCAAATAAACAAAAACCCAAGATTGCAAACTCCAAGACATATAGTGGTTACAGAAACAAGTTCTACAAACAATCAAGAGAAAACTTCAAATACAAAAGAAAGGAAATTCTAATAACATAATATCCACCAGAAAATACAGGAGGGAATGGAACAATGTGTTCCAAAGAGCAATAGAGCTTAGGATGTAGTCCAGGGTGACTTATCCTGCAAATTTGAACTTAACTATATATGGGGAAGGGGGGGGAGATGGACATTCCATAATAGCGGCATTTGAAATATTTTTAGAAAGGAAACTAGAACCAAAAAGATCATTTGGTTCTTAAACATTCCTAACAACAGAAATACAGGAGGAATAAATAAATATAGCAATCAGGGACAGCAATAGAAACAGAAAGACCAGTAAGAGACTTCTTTCTTAATATATGCAAGGAGACAGGGATGAAGGTAGAAATCTCTTAGAGCTAACAGTGGTGAGGCAGATGAGAGGAGACAGTGCATTATAGACAGAAGCTAATGACATTTTGTCCACAAGTAAAGCACTGTATTGTGGCGTTTTTTGTTTTTTGTGGATTTTTTTTTTAGAGGGTACTTATAGTCTGGGTAAACTACATTACAGCATAGAAAACTACTTGAAAGGGAGTAGAGAAGAATGTGTGATGTGGTATTGTTTTGGGAGTGAAACACAGTGAAAATGGGGAATTCATGGATCAAGGTTGACCATTGTCTAGATGGAAGAAAATGGAATACCTTGGAAGTTCTGATAGCTTGAGGGATACAGAATTTTTAAAAAAAGAGTAACCAAATAATTATAGGAGTCATGAATCAGAGATTAGGGATCTAGAGTAGATAAAGAGAATGGAAAATTAAAAAAAAAAAAAGTGAGTGAAATCTTCACCCCTCTCCCCCAGGCAATTGGGGTTAAGTGACTTGCCCAGAGTCACACAGCTTCGAAGTGTTAAGTGTCTGAGGTCACATTTGAACTCAGGTCCTCCTGATTTCAGGGCTGGTACTCTCTCCACTGCACCACCTAGCTGCCCCTTAAGTGAAACTCTTTTTGAAAAGAGGCACAAAAATGAATTTTAAGAAATAATGAACCAAAACTAGTTGAAAGGGAGGAAAGGAAAGGGAATCTATTTGACTAATTGGGAGGGGGAGAAGGGGGAAGAGAATTTTATAGTCAGAGAGAAGCAGAAAAAAGAAAGAAACTAATAAGCAAAATCCCAAATAAAAAGAAATAACAAATAAGAGGAGAGGATAAAGGGTGGGGGTAAAAAAGCCAATGAAAACAGAGACACCTTAAAAAAAATAAGGTAAAGTAACTGAAGGAACCAGTACTAGTTTACAGCAGAGGAGGTAAAAACACCCGAACAGTATTAGAGATAGATGGAGGAAAATATAAACTTAACTCTTTAACTTTTTACTTAATCAGTAAATAGATTGAACAGTCCAATAAAACAAAGAAACAAGAGTGACATTAGAAAACCAATCTGCAAAAAGCAATCTGTTCCTTTTGGGAAACATTTGAAAAATAAAGACATATACATAACAAAATTAAGAGGGTGGAATAATATTATGCCTTTTAAAAAAAGCAGCTAGAAAAAGAGCAAGTTTCCAAGAAATCTGGAAGGACTTGTTTGAAATGATACAGAGTAAAAAGAGTAGAACCAGGGGAACAATTTATACTGTCCAACAATTTGAAAGACTTAAGGATTCTGATCAACCATTATCCCAGATGATCCATAATGAAGAATGATACCAACCACTTGACAGAATAGTGAGGGACTAAATATATAAAGTGAGGCACACAGTTTTGAAAATGACGAATGGGAAAAAGAAATAAATAAAGGGAGGAAGTTAGATTTGATGGTGTCTAATGCCTCTTCTGGCCCTAAGATTCAGTGAGATAATGATAACTGATATATATATTGAGCATTTCAAGGTTTCTAAGTGCTGTATATAAGTCTAATTTCATTTGGTCTTAGAGTAGGAGAGGCTGACAAACTATGGAATGTGTGTGGGTGGGTGGGTAAACTATGGAATGTGTGTGGGTGGGTGGGTGGGATGTAGGGGGAGGAGTCTATGACTAGATCCTCTAAGGGAAGGGACATCTTCTAGTTCACTCTTTTTCTTTGGACCCTCCAAAGGGGCATTAAGTAACTCGGAGAATTTGGGTACATGATGTGGGGTTGGCTGACCCTTTCCCTCCCCAGTGTCATGGTGACATGATCTCATGGAGTATTAGAATAGGGGAATTCTATGGGAGAGCCTATCAATAAAGGAAACACAAAGCATAAAAGGCATCCTGTACTCTTGATGCCTTTTATGCTTTGTGTTTCCTTTATTGATCAGGTGACCAAATATTATCTGACTTATATTTTTTGTCCGTCTCTTACATTTTTTTTCTTCAAGTTATGATATTTTTCTTCTGCTACAAAGTAATATTGTGACATCATTTTGGTCCTCCTCAAGGATAAAGGACATCAACCAATCAATTATATAGTAGCAAGCTATATATATATATATATATATATATATATATATACAGAATTAATAGATCTTGTGTTCCTCCAATTATTTTGCCTTAATATTGAGAGACATGTCTAGGCTTAGAGGTGATCTTGTGAGACCCAGAGGTTCATAGAACCATTGGGCCCTTTTAGAGGACCTGACTGGTAAATAACCAGGAGAGTTTCTTCATCAAAGAATATGACCATCTGGACAGAAGGATAACTAGGAATGATTTGGAAAGTACAGAAATACACTGAAATGTGGCCATGCTAAATCAATGGTGTTCCAAACTTCCTCCATGTATACAGTGCTCTCCTTCCTCATCTCTGCCTCTTGGCTTCTTTTGCTTTCTTTAAGTCCCAGATTAAATAGCACCTTCTCCAGGAAGTCTTTCCCAATCCCCTTTAATGCTAATATTTTGTATTTGTTGATTACTTTTTATTTATTCTGTATGTGTGTTAGGTCCAAGGTCACACAGCTAGGAAGGAAGTGTTGGATACCACAATTGAACTCAAGTCTTCCAGGGCTGGTGCTCTATCCATTGCACTACTTAATGTGTCCAATCTATATGTTCTGTATATGCTCATTAGTATATAATTGGTTGGTAGTTGTCTTTTGTTCTCAAGGAGACCAAAATGACAAACTTTCTGAAGTTCAGAAGAGAGACTTTGAATCTGTTTTTGTATCACTTTTTCTGACCACCTTGTGAGCATTTGCCCTGTATCAATTTATCATAAAATAGTCTCTTTGGTATGTAATTATTTACATGTTGTTACCTCCATTAGATTCTGAGTTTCTCAACAGCTGGGACTTTTATCTTTCTCTGTATTCACAGCACTTTGCTTAGAAGTAGTAAGAGTAGGAGCTTAATAAATGTTTACTGATTAAATGATAAGGTAAATTTCAGTCTCCTCAGACATTTTTATGGTATTTATGGGTTAAGTTACTGAATCTTATTTTGTTATTCTGTCAATAAGTATGTAGTGTTCTTTCTGTTCTCTTATGTATAGGAAATAGATAGCTGTTCTGTATCTGATTTTCATTTTTCCTTAAGTAACTTTTTAATCCTCCTTTGGAGAGACTTGGAAATAAATCCAAATTTAAACTTTAAATAAATTATCCCTAGGACACCAGGATGAGGGGTTAGCTAAAAAAAAAAAAAGTGAATAAAGGAGAGAGCCATGTAAATTATGACAAAGATCAAGCATATTCTAAAAAACTTAGATTAGCTTTCTTGTCAAGTGCCTCTGGACATTTGAAATGGAAAGTTATTGCTAGAAAGCCTTTCATATTCCTAAATGTTGCAAAGCAAAAAATGTGCATTTTTCTTTATTGCTGAAAGATCATTGAAATAGATGGTAGACTTTCTTCTAAACTTAATCACAAATAAAAAGGAAGGATAGAAAAAACAGGGAGAATTCTGGAACATCAGAAACTCTGAAGAGCCCATAAAAGACACTGTTTAACCCTTAAGTGCCACCTCCTCCATGAAGACTTTCCAGGTTCTCCTAATTGAAAATATTCTCATTCTCCTCAAATTTTCCTAGAAAATTTTGCCTAGGATTTTATCTTTTTATACATTATATTATATCCTTTATCTTACTTAAAAGCAGCTGGAGCTAGTAGCTAGAGAGCTGACCTAAGAGTCAGGATAACCTGAATTCCACTTCTGGTACATACTAGCTTTATGTCCATGGGTAAGACATTTAAATCTCTCAATGTTCTATGATACTAGATCTAAGGTCATGCATCTGGTATAATCAGTCACTCAGAACCCAAGGGCTCAAACAAACAATCCATTTAATAAAATATATATTGATATACCTTCTCCATGTAAAAGCAATTGCAAATGTTATTAAAAGGCAGTTTAGGGGGGGAAGCCAAATAGAAACTGAAGGCACGTAGGTTAGAGCAGTTGGGTCAATTCTTTGCTACCGTAAAAAGTGCTACTATAAATATTTTGGTGTATATGGGGACTTACTTCTTACCAATATCCTCCTTGAACTATAAGCCTAAAAATGGATTCCCTGTCAAAAGAGTATATTTTAGTCATTTTAATTTGCATGACTCCAAATTGTTTTCTAAAATGTATATACTAAGTCTCAGCTCCACAAACAATGTATTGATATGCCTATCTTCCTAGAACCCCTCTGACCTTAACCATTCCTATCTTTTATAATTGTCATTTTGCAGGGTGTGAAAGATGAAATCTCAGAGTTGTTCAGATTTATATTTATCTTATTATCCGTGATTTAGAATCTCAGTAAATTATGATCTCTATAATTTCCGTTACTAAAAGGTTGCATTGATTTAGATATTTGAAAAAATATTGGAAAAAATTTTAACCATCTTAATGATTGGCAATTTATGGCAAAACAAATTGTTAATGTCATCAAATTACCAAATTAACTATGAGTCAGTTAATTCAGTGGTGACAATGATATGGGCAAAGATGCTGGAGAGGTATGATTAAAGTATTTAATATAGTGGGCTGGGTAATATTCAATTCAATTCAATAAGCATTTTATCAAGCACCTACTTTTCTCAAGACAGTATGCCAGGGATTGAGAATACAAAGAAAAAATCCCCTCCCTCCCCCCCCCCATTTCAAGGTGCTCACTTTCGCTATATGGAACCCACTATGTACAAATAAGTAATTATAAAATGTGAACAAAGCAATATAAGATAGTTTTAATAAGGAGAGACTTTTTTATTTTATTTTATTTTATTTGCAAAACATATGTATGGGTAATTCTTCAACATTAACCTTTACATAGCTTTCTGTTACAAATTTTCCCCCCTACTCCCCCCCTCCCCTAGATGGCAGGATATCCACTACATGTTAATTATGTTAAAATACTTCACAAATCGAATATATGAATACATATTTCCACACTTATTGTTGTTCAAGAAAAAACATATCTACACGAAAGACATATCAGATAAAGGAAACACAATGTAAGCAAACATCAATGGAGAGTATGAGAATGTTATGTTGTGGTCCACATTTCACATCCGTCTCTCTGGGTGTATATGGCTTGCTTCAGTGAACAATTGGAAGTGGTTTAAAATATTTCATTGTTGAAGAGAGCCATGTCCATCAGAATTGATCATCATATAGTATTGTTGTTGCCATGTACAATGATCTCCTGGTTCTGCTCATTTCACTCAGCATCAGTTCATGCAAGTCTCTCCAGGCCTCTCTGAAATCGTCCTGCTGGTGGTTTCTTACAGAACAATAATATTCCATAACATTCATATACCATAATTTATTCAGCCACTCTCCAATTGATGGGCATCCATTCAGTTTCCAGTTTCTAGCCACTACAAAAAGGGCTGCCACAAACATTCTTGCACATGTGGGGCCTTTTCCTTTCTTTATGATTTCTTTGGGATATAAGCCCAATAGAAATGCTGCTGGGTCAAAGGGTATGCACAGTTTGATAACTTTTTGAGCATAGCTCCAAATTGCTCTCCAGAACGGCTGGATCCGTTCACAGCTCCACCAACAATGCATCAGTGTCCCAGCCTTCCCACGTCACCTCTAACATTCATCATTAACTTTTCCTGTCATTTTAGCCAATCTGACAGGTGTGTAGTGGTTCCTCAGGGTTGTCTTAATTTGCATTTCTCTGATCAATAGTGATTTGGAGCACCTTTTCATATGACAACAAATAGTTTTAATTTCATCCTCTGAAAATTGTCTGTTCATATCCTTTGACCATTTATCAATTGGAGAATGGCTTGAATTAAGGAGAGACTTAATAACTGGGGCAATCAGGAAAACCTTGTGTAGGAGGTGGCACACTGTGTTGAAATGGAATGCATGGGTGGAGGTAGTACTCCTTGGACAAAAACTTGGAGATGGGAGATAGAACCTTGTTCCTGAGAATTCAAAGGCAGTTTGACTAGAATGGAGGAGTAATATGGAATATCCAAGTAAAGTTGTACTCCTACCCTTTTGTATATTAAGTGGTAGTGTCTGAGAATACTGTTTGTAGCCTCCAAAAATACTTGTTGGAATAATCATGTAATTTCCTTCAACATTTCAGTTTTAAAATACCTCTCTACTTTTTCAAGAGGAATTTTTTTTCAAATCCATCAAATAATTATGGGGATACAGAAGCAGACTTGATAAATTCTTAAGCTAATAATACAAAGAACGTTTTTAGTCCCTGCAAAGTCCTCAAAGGCCTGTGTTGAGGTCTTCCTATGTCTGTATTCAGAGAACATGATGAATATCAGCTACATCACTTTCTAGTCCCAGCTGGACATTTTTATGAAATGTATATCAATATATGGTATTCCTTACCTTTAAAAGAAATTATGAATTTTTTTCTTTAACATCATTCAGTTCATTATATGCTTATGCTACTGAAGAGAAAGGTCTATCCTCAATGTCTTCCACTTTCAAAATAATCTTTAACTTAAAAAGTATTTTATTTTATAAGACATTTCCCCCCCAAAAATCACTGAGTTAGCTTTTATAACTTGCAAACCAACAAATCTTTTTTCTTCACGGAGGTTATGGAATTGAATTCTCTTGAGTTCCACTCTGGGGCTGCCCCCATGAGAAGTCCTTTAGAGAGAATTGTTTCTGTGCAAATAAGTATCCTTTTCTCAATGGAAATTTTAAATTATTCCCAACTGGGACATCACTGCCTTCTCCATTCCCAGAGTCACAAAGGCATTCATTGATGTTGACTCTGACATTTTATTTTAATGCTTTTATTGTCTCCCTAGGCTTTGTTTGGTGCTTTACTTGGGAAAAAAAAAAAAGGCCGAGGGGGTAGTCTCAACTAAACAAAATCAAAAAGAAAAGCAATTTATGGGGATATATTGATTTACAGAAAAATGATTTCACCATGAGCATTTGAATGAGTGCCATTGTCCAATTTCACAGAGTTCTGGGATTAAAGAATCCACATTCATTGCAAACTTTAACCCATAGTCAAAGAATTTTTTTTTGGTGGGGAGTGGGGAGGAGGGTCGGGGAGACTATGACATAATGGATAAAGAGCTGGGTTCATGTCCTGTCACTGACACACATTGCTTGTGTGACCCAGGGCAATCACATAAGATCTCAATGTATAAGGCAGTTCTCAAGGATCAGAAATTGAAGAGGTGTCAATTTGCTTTGGTGGAAGGAGTTTCCTATATCATTGAAATCAGAGGTCTAGTCCCTATTCTTACCCCCTTCTTGCTTCTGTCTTTTCCTATATACCTTTACACAGGATAGTGTCTGTGATTACCTGGCTGAGTTTTGGAAAGAGTAAATTCTGTAGCTGTCTCCTTCCTTTCCTCCCTCCATTCTCCTTCCCCCCACCCCTCTCTCTGTCTCTCTTTTTTCTCTCCTTCTCTCCTCCCTTTCCCCCCCTCCCTTCCTTCACTGCTTTCATCCTTCCCCCCCCCCCCCCCTCTGTTTCTTTCTGTCTCTCCCTCTCTCTTCCTCCTTCCCTTCCCTCCCTCCCACCCTCTTGCATTCTCTTTCTCACTTTCTCTTTCTCCTTTCCTTAATTCCTTTCCTCTGTCTTTTTGTTTGTCTTTCTCTCTCCTCTCCCTCATCTCCTCTTCCCTTCCCCTCCTTTATTCCCTCCTTCTCTCTCTGTTTCTCTTTCCCCTTTTTCATCCTCCTTTTCTTTCAGTGGCACAGTGGATGGAGCATTGGGCTTGGTTTCAGGAAGACTTGAATTGAAATACGGCCTAAGATACTCATTAATTGTATAATCTTGTCTGATTGTCTGCCTCAGGATCTGAAGGAAGTAAAATAAGGATAATATCACCTACCTCACAGGGTTGTTATGAGGATCAAATGAGGTAATATGTATAAAGTACATAGCATAGTAATTAGTACATAGTAAGCACTTAGTGAATGCTTCTTTTTTTCTGTAACCCAAGTCCCAAAGTTTATTAGTGTGGAACTTTTTCCTCATTAATGGAGGAAAATGCCTTGTCCCTATGTGAGAGGCAGGATGGAGTTGAGCTAGTAGAGAAAGGAGAGCTCTTTGTCTATCTTTGTACAATCTCTTCAGAATCTGCAGTTGCTTCAGATACTTCTGGCTTTCCTCTTCTTGAGAGAAGCTTCCTTTAATTTGCAGAAGGGAGAATAAGATTCTTAGAGGAGGCCAATAATAGAGCAGCTATCAGTCTCCATCATGTTCTTAGCCCAGCATGCTACCTGTTGTATGAGATCCAAGACTCTCTTGGTTGAGATGAGTTTCCTTGCTCTCAGTGGGACAGCTCCTTCACTATAGTATATATTCTCCTATGTATAACTTAATCTGATTTCTGTTTTGCTATGGACTTGGATAAATGGATTTCTTTCCTATTTCCTATATGCTCATTATGAAAACGGTATTTAGTGGGAAAAGGTCAAGTTTTGGATACAAAACTCAGTTCCTCTTTCTTCCACTAAGAAATAGTCATCAAATGTTTAGACTGAATCTGAAAACCACGTCCCCTAGCCTAACAATATAGGAGAAATCAATAGATACAAGTTCCCTTGGTACTCCTCTCTAAGGAGAGCAGAATGACTAAGCTTCTAGGTCAACCTCTTGCTTCCCCTTCTGGTAGGAATTAAAATCTCCCTTGGCAAAGGGGAGGTTGGGAAGAGGATCAGTTAGAGATATCTGCCCTGCCTCCCTTTGAGCCACACAATGACACCCCAATGCTCCATGTGGGGGACAATTTTGCCACACTTCCTTTCTCTATCTCTCACTCACACCTTCTTTTTCTTTCAGTCTCTGTCTTTCTTTCTGGGCTTTAGTACCAGTTACCACAGCTTGGTATCCCTATCAACAAAATGGACTTGTCTTGGCTATCTCATACTCAAAGGATAGTTTATTCTCTATTTGAATGATTAGGAATTGTCTTTGTACTTAAGTAGGCAAGTGATCAGAAAGAAAACTGACCTTTGTGCAGCAATTTAAAGTCTATAATGTGCTTGACATACTTTGTTTTACACCAATTCTGGGATCAACAGTAGTTTCTCCATTTTACTGAAACTGAAGCTCAGAGAGGGCCCAGGATCACCCAAACAATATGTTGAAGAGTGAAGATTTAAAGCAGAATTTTTTTCCCCTAACTCTAAAAGCAGAACTCTTTCCCTATAGAGACTGTCACAATAAAGATTTCAGTAGAAATGAATGAGCACACTGGTTATGTCAGCAAAATAAAATGAAATTTAATATTGAAGTAATTATTCAAATAATACATGGAGAAAAATACTATTGACAGGTCACTGGTTTGGTTTAAATTATCCATGCTACCATGGATAATTTACTCAGAGAATTTAAGTGATTTATCCCATGATGATGTAGCTAGCATTTGAACCTAGATATTTCTAATTCTTAGCTTAGCTTTCTATTATGCCATACCAATTTATTTTTATTTTTTTTTCTTTCTACCAGAGTAATATTATACAGGCATGGCCTTTATTAAAGACACTAGAGAAGCAAGAAGGGGCCTACCAAAAAAATCAGCAGAAAAAAAATGTGAATCTGCCCAGGAAGGAACTTTCTGTCCTCTTTTGCACTGAGGAAACATTATGAAATCTGAAATTCAGACCTCCTTGTCTTTGATAATGAATTCACTGTATTGCTGCAACCTCTGCATCTCAGCTGTGTCTGCCCAATCTTTAAATGCTTGTCAAGGAAGTCCAAAGCTCAATTCTGTCAAAATATTACAAAGATTTTGTCTCAGCTTCATAGCCAACTCCTTTTTATTTTTTAAAAGTAATCGACATTGAATTAGTGATAGAGAAGTCTTATGGCTTTTGGAATTTCCCTTCTCTCATGTCTGGACAATTGCAATAACCTTCTGATTGTTCTGTCCACCTCAAGCCTTTCTCCACTCCCATCTATACTCCATTCAAGTGAAAACATGACCTTAAAATTCAAGGCTGGGGGCAGCTAGGTGGAATAGTGGTTAGAGCACCAGCCCTGAAGTCAGGAGGACCTGAGTTCAAATTTGATCTCAGACTTAACACTTCCTAGCTGTGTGACCCTGGGCAAGTCACTTAATCCCAATTGCCTCAGCAAAAAAAGCAAAACAAAACAAACAAAAAGACAAAAACAAAAATGCAAAGCTGGTCATGTTTTGCTTCATATTTGGTCAACTCTAGGTTTTATTACCTCCAGGATAAAATGTAAAATCTTCTGTTTGGCTTTCAAAACTCTTCATAAGCTGTTTTCTTCCAATCTTTCTAGTCTTTTCATACTCAGTTTCCTTTCATGCGATTCAGTTGCATTGCCTTCCTTAATACTGTTTCCACAAGACACTCCATTTCCTCTACATTTTTACTGACTATCTCCCAGGCTTCTTTCACCTCCTTGCTTCCCTCAGGTTCCAGCTAAAATCCCACCTCATCTAAGAAATCTTTCCCCAAAATTCCTTTCCTTTAATCCAATTTATTCCATATACAGATTCTTTATCCATAGTTGTTTACCTCTTCCATTACATTAGAGCTCCCCCAAATTGGGACTCTCCTTTCTTCTTATTTCCAGCACTCACTATGGTGCCTGTACATATTAGGTGTTTAATCAATTCAATTCAAAATTTAATCAATACAAATTAAGCTCTTAAATATGCTAAGTACTGTGTTAAGTACAGGGATACAAATAAGACAAATAAAGATACCTTCAAGGAGCTTACAGTTTAATGGGGGAAGACTGCACACAAAAGTAATAAATTCTTGTTGACTCAATTTGCCATTTTCCTCTTCATTGCTTTGTTTCAGTTTGTCCATCAATAAAATAGGGCTATTGTTATTATTACAGAACAGCTTGATGAAAACAACTAATTTTAATAATAGTAGTGACAACAATAGCTGACATTTATAAAGCATTTAAAGTGCTTTTCTTAATTGAAAAACTAATATACTATTAAAATAAAATTTAAAATAAATAAATAAAAAGACATTAGGAAAAAAAAAGTTTTTCTTACATGAACTTGTTAGATGCAACAGTCAAAGAGTTACTTTCTCCTTTGTCATTCCCCATTTTATTGATGAGTAAACAGTCTATACAGGTCCTTGTCCCAAAGCTATTAAGAGGTAGGGATTCTGATGCCCCTCAGCAAATACTAAAGAAGAAAAGAGTTTGTGTCCAATACTATTGTTTTTCTAGATCTTTTTCAACATTCCATGCATACCACTTAGCTTTAGAAACACCAAGCTACTTCCTTGTTTTTCTCTCTTGAAACTTCTTCATGATGCCACGTCATTAAAACAGTGCTGACTTTGTTCTGGAGAGAAATTATTCTCTCCTCTCTTGCTCTCACTGTGATAAAAATGCCCTCACTCTCACTCCATTGTGAGAGAGCCAAATCCAGGCCTCCTGCCTGGTATAGTAGAATATTACCATCAGGTCAGCCCATTAAATTTGATTTGAAAGTCAATTTTATCCCAGAGTGGTAAGTGGTGTGTGTGCTTATGTCTTCATCTATGCTAATTAGAAAAAGCAATTTGCTGCACATGTCTCAAAAAAAAAAAAAAAAGCTTATCACATTTTAGCTCCTGATGGATTGAACTATGGGTCATGTGTTTGTGGTGTTAGTACAAAGCACAAAATGACTTCCCATATATTATAAATGATGGTGCATTCTAAAAAATGGCTCACTCTAGTGATTAGAGATCTCTAAGTAACTATGAGCAATTACTTTTTTGTTTTAGAAATGAGTTGCAATAGTAAAACCAGCTCTTTTTTTGTGTGTTTCTGAGTTTTTAAATGGAGTTAATTTATTCTATGATATCAGTGTTTTCATTGACTCTGAGGAATTAACATATCAGCTTCAAAGGCATTTTTCCATATCTATGATTCTTTAAAAAGTCTAGAAAGGTTGCAAAGCTATGGGCCAAAGGACACTTGGGCCTTCCCCCTCTCATTTATCTCTGAAGCCAAAACATACCATTTCAACTCATGAAATCAAAAATGTAGAGCTTGGGGGGACCTTGGAGGTCATATAGTGAAACCCTCATATTTTACAGATAAAGGAGGAAAAATGCTTCAACTTAGACAGGTTAAGCGATTTGTCCAAAGTCACAAAGGTAGTTAATATTAAGAAGTGAGCTCCTGGGAATCAAATGCTGGCATTTTTTCCTACTGTACCATGCTGCATAAATGAAAAGCTTTGATTCCATAAGGTTTCCACGCCCCTCTCAAAATTTTATTTTGGTGAAAATATGTGGAAGAAATTGCCATCAAAATAAATATTGATGTGTAGCACATAAAAGACCCAGAATATCCTACCATTTTACTAAAAATTCAGAGCCCCAAATAAGGGCTGCAGTTTGTGGGAGTATCAGAGGTCAGTAAATTTTGTGTGGGAAAGAGGAGAGAGTAGGACGATGGATGAGATTATGAAAAATGTGAAAATCATATCGGTTCTGTCTGCTTTGTTAGAAGACTGTGGGAACTGGCTCGAATCCAAAGACACTAGGTCTGAATGGTCAAGCTATGAGCAAATCCTCTGAATTAAAACTGAATATTCAAAACTGAAGCTATCATACTATATACATATAAATAAAATAGCATAATTAAGTATTGTAAACTTTGTTCTCTAAATCTGATTTTGTAATATCATATTGATTCATTGACTAATGAGACATTTGAAGCTGCTTAGGTTCCATGATTCCTGTGGAAGAAGATAACAATCAAATCAACAAGCCTTTATTGTGTTCTAAACACTGTACTGAGAATATAAATACAAACAGAAAGAATGAAGGTCTCTGACTTCAAGGAATTTACATTCTAGTAGGGGAAGATAACACACTGTTAGAAAAATGAAAAGGGGTGAGAGGAAATAAAAAATATCTAAGGTGGAGGCATAGTACAAAAAGTCCAGAGAGGCAGGAATTCAAAGCTGGAAAAAAATGAAGACATGGCTGGATTGGGTATCCTCCTTATATTAGAGATTATGAGAGAAACTAGCCAATCAGAGGGAAAAGTTGCAGTACTACTTTTTTTTAATTAAAAAAATTTAAATATATATGTGTATACATATGTATATATATACACACATCTAAATTACATGTAAAAACCAATTTTTAACTTTCATTTAAAAAAAATTTTGAGTTCTAAGTTTTTCCCCCTCTCTCCTTTTCTACCTCCTTCCAAGATGGCAAGTGATTTGATATAGATTACATGTGTAGTCATGTAAAACATTTAATATCAGCCATGTTGCACAAGAAAAAATAAGAAAAATAAAGTTTAAAAAAGCATGCTTTGATCTGTATTCAGACTCCATCAGTTCTTTCTCTGGAAGTGGATAATATTTTTTCATCATGAGTTGTTTGGGATTGTCACAGAGCATTGCATTGTTGAGAAAAGCTAAGTAATTCACAGCTGATCATCATAAAATGTTATCATTTTGTATAATGTTCTGGTGCTGCTCACTTCACTTTATATCAGTTCATGATATAGTATCCTACTCATCATTTCCTATAGTACAATAGTATTATCTATATCACAATGTGTTGAGCCTTTCCTCAGTTGATGAGCATCCCTTCAATTTCCAATTTTTTGTCATGGTGAGTACTTTGAATATGAGAAGTGGTTCAGGGACAGAGTGAGCTTCCAGGGTAGAGATTTCTATGGCATGGTAGAGGAAGTCTTGTAGAACATTAGGAATGGAGGCTAGAGAGGAATGAAGATACTTGACTTGAATGTCCTCCTTAAAATGAAGAAAGAATATTGGATTTATAGCAGATGATCTATCTTTGAGGACCAGTGATGTTGCTAATTGTGTGACTATATGCAAGTCATTTAAAATTATATGGCTATTATGATAATTAAACAGTATAATTAAAAAATTAAAAACTTTCAACTTTATTTTTATAGATATCCTTTTTTGAAAACCTCAAATTCACTTCTAAATATAACTCTTCTATTTCCTATTCAAAAAGTTAATCCTTATGAACAAAAATTGAGAAAGAAAAAAAATAGAAAGTCAACAAAACTACTGCACCTGGCAATATATGCAATATTCCATATATATAGTTTCTTAGCTTTGAAAAAAAGCGAGGGAGGTATATTTTCCTAACTTGCTGGTGCCAAACTTGGTCATCATAATTATTCAGTATTTAATTAATTTATTTTTTATTTATTTTTTATTCTTTCCCTTCATATTGGTAGTCGTGTGTCTTGTTTTTTGGGTTCTACTTAAATTAAAGCATTTTGTAAGTTGTCAAGTACTAAATAAATCCGAGACAACACCCAGCAGCAGCTTTTTACAAATATCTACCCAAAGCATGGTGTGGTGGCTTGGGAAGGGCAGTTACATGAAATGAGCCTGGAAAAGTAAATTGGAGCCCGTTTATGAAGAACTTTAAATGCCAGTCTTAATAGAGAAGATAATAGTGAGCCAATAAAGGTTTTTGAGGGGAGTGACAGAATAGAATTTATGCTTTAGGAAAATTATGTTGGCAACAAAATGAAGGATGAATTAGAGATGAGACAAATAAAAGCCTCGAAGACTGATTGAGAAACAATAGTGAGAAGTGACATGGTCCAGTGGCTCAAGTGATTATTGTGTAAGTAGAGAGAAGAAAAACTTGAGGGATGTGGAGATGCTATGAAAACAAATTGGTTAGGACTTGACACTCGATGGGGTATGATGGCTCTGAAAGAGAAGGAAAAATCAAAGATCCCACTAAAGGTTGTTGTGAGAATCAAAAAAGATAATATTCTATGCTAAGCATTTTAATGATTGGGAAGTGGTGATGTCCTCAGTAAGGCTATTGTTGCCTGTTTTTGTTTGTTTGTTTGTTTTTGTTTTGTTTTGTTTTGATTTTTTGTTTTTTTCCCAAGAGAACCAATGACAATGTGGGGTGATGTCTTGACATTTGAGTGTACTGTATTTAAGAGAGATAGAGCTGCACAAAGTTCTCAACCTCACTCTCTCTTCCACAGTCATCAATGTCCAATGGTAAGACAAAATTCAGGACAACTGGAGATGGCCTGAGATGTGGTGGGTTACCTATAATCATTCCACAGCTTCTGCTTCAGTCACCTTCATGGCCAGTGGAACAAATTGTTCTCATCTACCTATTCCATTGAGGGAAATCTTCACATGCTTGGGATAGACATCTCCCTAAGTCACTGATGGATTTAAGGTCTGTCAGTCTTGGTTTAGCCTCTCTGCCAAGATGGTTTTACTGGGATATGGCCACTGCACATACTACAGCATCTTTGAGCCACAAGTGAGAATTGGCTGATAGTTTGGAAGGGGGGCAGGGGTAAGAGGGATATAAATAAATACTTCAGTTTTGGAGATGTAGGTATCTGAAATTCAAATGCAGATCTAAATGGAGATGTCTTCATATAGACTGGAGTCAGAGCTTTGGGATTCATGGCAGGCATGTGGACATTTGTGACTGAAGTTCAGGAGGGAGAATGGGCTAAATACATAGACTTGGAAATATATATATACAGATAATAGTTGAACCAAATGGGAGCAGATGAGATCACCAGTGGAAAGATATAAAAAACAGAAGTCTTGTAATTAAAATTGGGGGGATAGCTATACTTCAGGGTCTCCTGACTCTAATCTTGTGCTTTTTGCACTGTTATCCAGGTGCTGCTGTCCAGCTAGGACTAGCCCCTCTGCTACCTTCCCATATGATTTCCACCTATCCTTCAAGACTGCTTCAATTTTGTCTATTTCTTGAAGCCTGCTCTGATCACTCCAGACTAAGGTAATTCTTCCTTCTCCTGAATCAGTTGTTGTTGATTTGTTAATTAGTCTCTTTTGACTCTTTGTGATCCTATTTGGGGTTGTCTTGACAAAGATCCTGGAGTGATCTGACATTTCTTTCTTTAACTCATTTTATAGATAAGGAAAATGAGATAAACAAAGGTAAGTGATTTAAGTGCCCAGGGTCACACAACTAGTAAGGCTCTGAAATCAGATTTGAAGTCTATCTACTCCACCCACTGTACCATCTAGCTGCCCTCCTTAATCCCATTATCTTTATTATATTAGTATTTATAAAGAACTTGTTTGGCTAACTTTCTATGTATACACACCTCTAACTAGATTTTAAATACCTTCAAGGCAAGAGACCATATCTTATACTTATTTGTTTCTCTTATGACTAATATAATACCTTGAAAAGAACAGCCATTCAGGTAACATTTGCTCATTAATTAGCTGAGTAGACACCTACCTTCTTCCCTTCTAGAAGTATTAGGAAGCCCAGAGAAATTGCCTAGCCTTTCCAATAACAGTACTACTAGTTATGCAAAAGTTGATACAATTCCAAGCTCCTCATGGATTTTTATTGCAATTACATGTATCCCCTAGTGTGGTGATTAAGGGAATCTGCACACTTATTTTATTCATTTATCTATTCCTTATTCATATCTCTTTTATGCATTCATTCATTCATCCATCCATCCATTTATTTGTTTTCTTTTTGCTATATCCTTTGCATATTAGGAATGCAATGGAAGATGGCAAGTGGATAATAAATAATTTTTGATTGGTTGATTATGTCTCATCTATAAATAAATACTGGTAGAAAAGTTGACCTTAAGCAAACTTTTATAAAATAATAAAAGCTTTTTTTTTTAACCTCTTTTCATCAATCACTAATTTCTACTCTCTCTGTCATCACTTAGTACATACTGATACCCACTCATAGTTGTCTACTGTAATAATAATGTTATTTGTATAAAGTTTTAAGTTTTGCAGAGGCGCTCCCTACATGTTAATTTATTTGATACTTACAATAACCCTGAGGATAGGTGCTTTTATTATCCTCATTTTACAGTTGAGGAAACTGAGGCACAGAAAAGTTAAGCTATTTGTCCAGAGTCACACATCTAACAAGTATCTGAAATCAGATTAGATCACAATTTTTCCCAGCTTTCCACCTCCAAATTACCTGCTTCCTTCTAAGGTGTTTCCTTTCTTATGGATATTTACATTTTCATAAGACACTCTTGAAGATCAGAAAATGGACAAGACTCCAATAAAATCTCTACTGGTGAACTTCAGGCAATGAACCTTTTAGGGAAAAATCAAGTTAGACTGATTATGCATTGGCTATCCAATATCTTGAACTTTGACTGCTTACCCTGGAAACAATATTAAAGGGAAGGAATCATGACTATCTTCAAGTATAATATTAGGCAAAGTGTCATGTGGAAGAAAGATTGCCCTCAATCTATATAGCTCTAGACTTGGACCAAGACAATATTAGAAGGAAGCACATTCTAGTTCCATAGAAAGAAAAACTAACAATTCAGGGACCCAAAGGGATTGAGGCTGACTTGTTGGGTAGTGAATAAGCTTTTCCATCATTGGAAGTTCCCCAGTAGAGGGTGGATGACTGTCAGGGATGTTATCCTGAATGAATCACAGAGTTTGAGAGTTAGAAATAATTTCCATGGCCATCTAATCTAATTCATACACCTACCATAAAAAACCCAATAAGTATTTATCAAGCCTCTGCTTTAAGATCTTCAAGGAGGGGAAGAGGCAAAAAAAAAAAAAAAAAGAGTAAGTGACTTACTCAGGGGCACACAGCTAAGAAGTGTTAAAGATGAGATTTGAATTCATGAAGAGAAATCTTCCTGGTTTCAAGTTCAGCACTTTATCCACAGAATCATCTTGCTGCCCTTATTAGATTTTATTCAGAAATTCAATAGGAATAAATGCTCCAGTCCAATGCTCTAAAACTTATCCAGATCCTTTTGGATCTGGTTGTCTATGCCTTCTAATTTTATAGAATTTGCAAATCTGATGAGTATTCTAGATGTATATATGGAATACTCATGTTTGTGTGATTTTTCCCACTGAAAGGCTTCAGCTCTGGTTTGATATGAACTGGGTTCCATCTTTTGGGAACCTCGCCTCTAAAGAAAGGGAGGAAAATCTATCTTACTATTTGTGGTTTTTATGACTCTAATCTTCCATTTCTAGGATAAATCACTTTAAATTTAGATATGGTTCATATTTAAAGCAAAGGGTATTCAATTGATATTCATGTTCAAAGCAAAAGCATATTCATTGAATATTATAGATCAAATGTGGGACAGCTTTCTATTTCCTCCATACAGAAGATATACTTAAAACATAAAAGACAAGCACAATGATGAAAACTTAAAACATGAAATAATAAGTCATGATTCTTATTATATTCTCCTGGAAGGATTACACTTAAAACATGAAAATAGGAAATACTTAATAGGACAGTTGAACAGTCATTTAACCTTCACTTCATCTCAGCATTTTCAAAACAATTCACTCAAGGTCCAGATATCGAAGCAAGCTTGTGCATGGCATTATCTCATCCTTCTTGTGGTGGTCATTTTCTCCAATAACAATGCATTTGCAAAAAGCTCCTCTTGTTTTCAGTCAACTCTGACTGAAGAAGGTAAGAATTGCCAAACTCCTGAAAATCCAACTCTTTTGGTAATTGTTTGGTCACTTGTACACTTTTCTGACTCAGTATTCTGGCTTAGTTGCCAATCTTCTGTGTCTTATCTCCTCATCTTTGTACAGGCTGTTCCCCTTTCTATGATGCTCTGCTTCCTCACCTCCCACCAGTTTCCCTGGCTTCCTACAAGACTCTCAATCCAATCTTCTTCAGATCTTTTCCCCACTTTGGTTTCTATTGTCTCTCCCCTCTCCCCTAACTCCAGGGTTGTTGTAGTTGTTCAAGGGAATCCAGCTCTTTATGACCCCACAGACTGTGGCAAGCCAGACCCTTCTCTATTTCCTGAAGTCAGTCCAAGCTCACAATTGTTGCAGGATGTTTCCATCCATGGGATCTATCTGTCCATCCTATTCTCAGGCTTCCTTTTCCTTTTGGCTTCAATCTTTCCCAACCTTAGGGTTGTTTTTAATGAGTCCCCTTTTTGCAGTACTTGGCCAAAATCATTAAGCTTCAGTGTGTTTGTCTAATCAATAGCTTGAGTTAATTTCCTTAAGTGATTTGATCTCCCAGTGGATTCTCAAAAGTCTTCTCTAGCACCACAATTCTAAACCATCTCTCCACCCCCACACCCCTTCAGGGCACCACTCATCAGATTCTGTTCATATCTTATATATGTCTAATTATTTACAATTTGTTTCTTTCTAATGGAATTTAAACTCTTTGAGGGCAGAATCTGTTTTTATCTTTCCCTGTATCCCCAAGTGATTAGCACAAAGGCAGGAATGTTGTAAATTCTCAAAACAATGCTTGTTGTCCATCTTGAGAGGAGCATCTCCCTCCCTTCAGGGTAAGTCCAGGGGAGAATTGGAAGGTAGGAAGAGAGTCCTTTTAAAAATCTATTTACTGACTTATCTCTTTTTCTTGTCAGTGGTCAATCCTCTCTGGTCTTGCCTGTTCACCCTCCCCAAACAGAAGACCAAATAGAAGCTTCTGGTTGTGCATTTCCTTAAATTAGGGTTCCTTTCCCTATGGGGTTCAAAATGCACGCTATCTTTGTACACCCACTGTCTGCTACATATTGTATGTAGTGCTTAATTGAACCCAGTCACAGCTGTTCTGCAGGGAGGACCCAAGAGCTTCCCCTTGAAAGCATCATGATAGATGGTAGAGGAAAGAATTTAGCACCTACTTGGAGTCCCTGAAATCATACAGCCTAGTCAACTATCTGCTGCCCTTTGAGGAGAACAACCATAGTCCTTGATGTAGCCTTTTTGCATTATTTAACAAATGTGCTCCTATATGTTCTCCTTTTAGATAATTGTATACGCTTTTTTTTTACACTTTGAGGATATCTTTTGCATGCTCCCCTTCTCTGATAGCATCACCATCCTGATGTAGATGTTCATCAGGTCATTTCTGGTCTACTGCAATAGTCTTTTGGTTCTTGATCTATTTTCCTGCCCATGTTACCCTGCTCTAGTCAGCTATCAAATTTATCATTGTAAAATGCAGGTCTTACCTCTTACACTGTAAGTGGTTCCCTATTGCTTCTGGGATCAAATGTAAAATCTTTTGTTTGCATTCAATGTTTTTTTAAAATTTGCTCCACTTCTACCCTCCCCCATCTTCACACACACACACACACACACACACACACACACACACACACACACAC
>JAJPUD010013222.1:0-45300 GCA_023553655.1 Myrmecobius fasciatus | reverse complement strand
TTTTTTTCATGCTCACCGTCTCTATAAATAAATCCAGCATCTATACCTTGCCAGAACATATTATGGTTCTCTTTATTTCTCTGGTTATTCAACATTATTCTTGCTAGTCCTTCCTTGGCTTCTCCATGATAGACCACATCAGTGACTTGGTGTCCATAGGCAGGGCTGCAGCCAAGACAAAGCCCAAAATGACAACTGGAAAGCGGGAGGAAGAGGATGAGAAAGGTAATGGTGGTAAATGGTGGCACGGGGGTCATGGGAAATGATGGCCTCATCTGGGGTCCATCTGAATCATGGCTACACTGTTTAGAACAGCAAGGCTGCTGTTGATAGTAACTTCTTTTGAAAGTACCTTTAGAGGGAACATTTTGCTTCCCTTTAACAAAGTTCTCTTGTGGTAGATAGTTGGGGTAAGGCAGGTAGGACTATTCCTACCATATTACAAATGAAGAGAAAGGAAAGAAGAGCTAGAGCTGAAAGGAGTTTCCAGAGTCATGTAGGTCAACACACTCATTCTACAGATGACTCTGAGGTTCAGAGAATAAAGTGCTTGGTTGTAGAAGTATCAGAGTACTGTGGTAACAGTTCTGGAGTCAGAGGATCAGGATTCCTGGGAAAATCGTGTTATTTCCCTAGGCTTTAGTTTCTACCTATAAAGAAAGAATTTTATAAATCTTAAACTGTTAAGAGAAGTAAGAGTTATTTTTATTGAGCAAGGTTGCAAATTAGTAATTCACAGAGCTGGGGATTTGAATCCAGACCATTTGGTGCAAAATCTATGATTTTGGGGAGTACTTGAGAATTTAGAGCCACTATTTCCTCCTTTATCCTTGTCTCATACAAAGAGGGCATTCCTACTTACCCTCAACCTGCATAAACAAACCGATCCCTTCCTATCTCCTCTAAAATACTGTTCCCTCTTGTTATCCCCAACCTGTTACTTATTTTCAATCTTTCCCTATCTACTGGCTCCTTCCCTACTGTCTACAAACATGTTTGGTGTTTTCCACATTCAAAAAGCCTCCATTTAAGCCTTCTCTCTCTGCTTACTCTTGTTAACATCTCTTCTGCTTTTTATGGACAATCTGCTTGAAAAAGTCATCTCCAATAGGAGCCTCCCTTTCTTTGTGGTCATTCTCTTAATCTTTTACAATTTGGCTTGTGAATTCATTCTAATGAAATTGTTTTCTCCAAAGATACTAATGATCTCCTAATTGCCAAAATCAATGGCCTTTTCTCAGTCCTCAGTCCCCTTGACCTCCCTGCAGCCTGTGACGCTATTGACCTCTTCTCTAGGTTGCTTTTCTGGATTTCACAATCTTGAGAAACTTATCATTTTGTAATATGAAATCAACTCTGAAACTCATGTCCTCAGAACATTTGCCTCTTGGCTGTAGGATTTCAGGATGCTATCAAACTAGTAACTACACCGACCCTACCTTAATTCCTCCTTTCAGCTCCTTTTTATTTTTTTTTAATAGTACTTTTTTTTCTTAAATTACATGCAAAGGCAGTTTTAAACATTCGCTTTTGCAAAATCTTGTGTTCCAAATTTTTCTTCTTTTCTCCTGCTCTCTTCCCTGTTTGTCATGTTCAGCTTCTTTTTAGGTGTTGTATTTCCCCCATTAAATTGTGCAGAAGGGATTGCCATTATGTCTTTCTTCTAACTCCAGGGTTTAATATAATACCTGGCTCACAGTAGGTGCTTAATAAATGTTTCTTGGCTGGCTCTCTAACTTTGATACTTTCCTTTCTCTAGGATTTTGGAACATCATTCTCCCATTTATCTCCCCCCCCCCCCCCCGAGGCAATTGAGGTTAAGTGACTTGCCCAGGGTCACACAGCTAGGGAATGTTAAGTGTCTGAGACCAAATTTGAACTCAGGTCTTCCTGACTTCAGGGCTGGTGCTCTATCCACTGCGCCACCTAGCTGCCCCTCCTATTTATCTATTTGATCTCTCTTTCTCAGTCTCCTTTGCTCATTATCCAGGTCATGCCTTCTACCTGTGAGTGTCCCATAAGATTCTGTCCTGGGCCCTCTTATCTTCCCTCTCTACTTTACATGGTGATCTCATCAGCTCCCATGAATTCAATTACCATCTCTTAGGCTGATGATTCTTAAATGTACTTATACTGTCCTAACCTATCTGTGGACCTCTAATCTGCCATCTCTAACTGGATGTCCAGTAGACATCTTACACTCATAAGTCGAAAACTGAACTCATTATCTTTCCTCCTTAAACTTCATCCTATGTTTTCCTTTTATTGTCAAGGGCAACACCATTCTTTTCCTCACCTACTGTATCCAATGTCCATAGATTTCACCTTTGCAGCATCTCTAAAGCAGCTAAAACATGCTCCCTTCTCTTTTTCTGATACTCCTCCCAATCTAAAACAGGCCCCCATAAGCCCCACACCTAGATTACTATAACAGCTTGCTAGTGGGTCTGCCTGTCTCAAGTTTCTCCCCATGCCAATCCATCTTCCTTTTAATCACTAAAATGATTTCTTAAAATGCAAGTCTGATTATGTCAACCCTCCCACTCCCCACCCCACTCCCATAATAAGCTCTAGCAGCTCCCCACTGCCTCCTGTATCTAATAGAAAATTTTCTTTTGGCATTCCAAACCCTTCTTAATCCATCCCTCCATCCACTCTTTCTAGTGCTTGTACATGTATGATTAGATTAAGTGATACTTGCCTACTTGTAATTCCTCAAACAAGACACTTCAAACCTCTACTCCAGGAACTATGTCCAGCTGTCTCCCATGCCTGGAATGTTCTCCCTGTATTTCCCTCATAATTCTAATGCCTTCCTTCTTTTAATTATTTCCCATCTCTTCCCATTCTCCTGTATATATAGTTTGTACCTATTTGTTTGCTTATAATCTCATATTTTGAGTCCCTTTTGTTACTTTTGAACTTTTTGCCTGGTAAAAAAACAATAAATTTACCGACACAGTTAAAGGATTGGCCTGAGGTTATACAATGAGTTGACAGAAGAGTGGGGACTAAAATCCAAATCTCAACCCTCAGTAGAAGGCTCATTCCATACAAACGAGAAAGGAGGCTCCTTGCCCCCATTCAAGCAGGAGGAAGCCTGGGGGAAAGGGGACAGTTGCAAGGGGAATAACTGTATCTTTGGCATCCTGTACTCCTGGAACACTTCCCAGAGGCAATGAATGAAATGGGTGATTTGAGGCTGGTACCTACACATCCCCTGAGCAAAAAGCCACTGTGGGTTACATTAAACAGGCAATCATTTTTCCTCTGGCTGAGATCTAACATCAGACAGTTTGAAATGGATGTTCAGCTCTGCTGTTCCTGGAAAGCAGCACTGTGGAGAGCCCACACTCACTACATCACAACGTCAGGGGGAGAGGAGCTTTTGGAGAACAGCTTTACCATTCTCTTCCTTTCTCAGGAGGTAAATGATGTTCAGCAAGAAGAAGGGACTCCCTCAAAATTTCATGGCTAGCTAGTGACATAGCCAGGAACAGAGCCCTCATTTCTTAATCAAAGTCTAGGGCTTTTCCCATTATAGTGTGTTCCTTTCTTAATTTACCATTATTAATTTACCATTACTTATGCCTTCTCATACCTGTTCCTATCTGATAGGCCAGGCGGACCTTAGAGAGGAAGCAGTGGATGAATTTTTTGGTATATATCCCTCTTCTGGAAATCACAGTAGTCACTGCCTGTCCTGGATTAGGATAGCCATTTTTCTTAACAGTTTCTTTTTTCTTTTTTTTCCCAATTCCTCTTTTTCCCTTCCATTTCTTCTTTTTTTTCATTTCTCTTACTCTCTCCTCTCCTTCTATATCTCTTCTTCCCTTTTCTCCTGACATTTTTCTTCCTTTCTCCTACTCTTCTCTCTTCCCTAATTCATCAGCTCTCCTGAACATTCTTCTCCCATCTATTTTTCTTTCTTTCTTTCTCCTCTCCTCCCAACCTTTTAACCACTTTTCCCCTTGTCTCTTTTCATTGCCTCTCCCTTCATATCCATTTCCTTTCTCTATCTCCCATCTCCTCTTACTTTTCCTCTCCTTCCTTTTTCTTTCATTCCCCTTCTCCTCCTGTATTTTTCCTCCTTCATTCTCCCCCTGTCATGTGTTTCTTCCTTTTCATTTTCCCAGTTTCTAACTTCACAAGTCAGGGGAAAGAGATCTTTTCTAGGGGTGTGGGGGTGAGGCAAAGGGAAGGCACTGAATATATTCCTCTAAGACAGCCAAACTGACTGTCCCCTTGACCCCTTAGCCTAAGTTTTCTCCACATTTGTTTCCGCATATCCGATATATACTTATCTGAGAGCTCTCCAATCACAGTAACTAGCTCCAATATAGGCATATAACAGGTGCTTCAATAAATGGGAATGATTTTACAGTTTCTTTCTGTTAGTCCTGGACTCTTGGCACTAGAATTCAGCTGCCACAATTTGGAAACTCAAATTCCATCTCTCCCTGCACATTCCCTGATTCAAGCCACCATACAGCCATGCTGGGATGATGTCATGGTTTCTGGTTGAAACATCAGAGGCTGGGATAGGATTCATGTCATTGTAGCTGATTCTAACTGCTAAGAGCCATGGGAAGGTGGGGCCAATTTTGTTTCCTGGCCAGGGTCTTGGCTTGGGAGGCAGAATAAGGTTTCGATCTCAACTCTGCCACAAGTTAACTAGGCGATATTGGACAAGCCTTTCATTTTTCTACGATTCCACTTCCCTATTTGTAATATGGGCAAATATACACCCTTGTCCTGCCTCCCAAAACACCTGATGCAAAGTGCTCTGAAAAGCAGAACCTTCTATACAAATGTATAGAACAGATACTGCAAGCTCCTGGTCCAAGCTAGAGTCCACAGAGATGCCAATTCACATTTTCTTTTATACTTACTTAACTTGAGGTATAACAAGCTATTTTAAGTGGTACAAACTGCTCAGATTCAGAGAATAAGAATAATATTAGCTAGCATTTATACAGCACTTAAGGGTTTACAAGACACATTTATAGATATGATCTCATTTGATAATCAAAACAACCTTGGAAAGGTGGGTGCTATTATTACTATTACTACTATTACTATCACTATCTTTACATTACTCCACACTCAAGAAAACTAAGGCAGACAGAAGTCAAATGACTCACACAGCTAGAATTTGAAATCAAATTTAAACTCGGGTCTTCTTGATTCCATGTCCAGTACTCTATCTACTACATTACTCTTCCAAATCCTTTATCTATATTTGCTTCAGAAACCCAATGCAGGATCTCAGATAACTAAGAAGTACCAATCCACTCAAGAAGATGGAGGAGGTAGGGGTGGGAGCAGACTAGATGATGGGTCAGGTGCTCACCAGCCCTGACATGTGAGAATTCTATTTCTTACAAGTATTTGTTGTTTCTATGATTTACTTGGTACTTTCAGTCTCTGAGCCCCTCCTTTTCCTAATTCTCAAAGTGAGAGGAACGATCAGAAAATCTCTTAAAGTCCCTTTTACCTTGAAACACCATAATCTTTTAAATACAAAGAGCTCTGTTTCCAGGAATAGAGCACAGCTTTTGCCCTGAGAATGGGAAGTCCCCAAGGATCATTTGCCAAGAATAATCTCCCTGGACCAGTGACAATTTTCCCTCCACTCTCTTGATGCTGAGGCAAACGGTGGTCCTAGAGAGAGAGGGGTTGGGAACAGGGCCAGGACAGGTGGGGTCACATGTACTCACTCGCTCCAGGTCCTGCCGAAGGTGCGTGAATAGCTTAAGCCGCCGGTATAGGATGTCCTGCTCTTGCTGAGCTAAATTGTCCACCTCATCAGTTTTAGGGGTCAAGAGGGGCTTGTTGCAGTTAGATTTCCTCTTCAGCTTCCAGTACTGGTAGACAAAATCCACAAGCGTCTCAGAAAGGTCCAAGTTCTCTGCTACCTCTTCAGGTTTCACAAGCTCATAGAAGGCCTCTTCCAGCTGCTGTAGCTTCTGTTTCCTCATTGTCACCTTTTCTAAATCCAAGGCAGCCTGGTTGGGCTCAGACACAGAGCCAGACTCTCCCCTTACTCCTCGGGCTTCCTCAGGGGGCTTAGGAGCCCCACTGCTATGCTCTAGGCAGAAAGACTTGAATTTTACTTCATCATTATCAGCTAATATAGTCCTCATCTCCAGGTTATGGTCAAAGGCGCATGTGACGTGGAACGCAGTGATGCAGGATGGCATGGAACACTGTCAGGAGAGAAAAAGGACTTATTGATTTCTACCCAAAAAACCGAACACATGGTCTGTAGATTCAGAGATACACACACACATACACCCCTCCTCCCCCCCAGGGGAAGGGAAGTGAATGAAGGATTCAAATCATTATTGAAGCTGGGTTTGCCCAGGTGCTTAGTCAGTGGCCACTAGCACTTTTACTGAGGGCAAGGAGGCTGTTTTATGGACCTGGTATGGACCTGGAGGCTCAACCTGTTGACCTGACACTTCGAGAACTGATCTTACTTGAAAGAATCAAACTGTTCTGTCCCAGTGCATGGTGAGAGCTTCTTTAAAACTCTTGTTGCTAAAATGTCTTGTCAATTCCAAGAAGTAAGTTTTCCTTAATTAATGGCAGATCACATGGTTCTTTCACATATGTGAAATCTAGAAGCACTTACAAGTTTGAGTTAGCTTTAATGCCATAATATTCTCAGTTCTGAGATTTGTAGGATTCTATACTAACAATAAGATTTATTTATAGCTTGAAGACACTTTCAAGATGCACTTGCCCACCTACTCATTTTAGAGATCTATGGGGATGAAATGATTTATAAAGGCTCATCTAGGTAGTAAGTTACAAAACTGAGATTTGAACCTAAGTCCTTAGACTCCAAACCCATTATTCCTACCAAAGAGCTGGATTTGGGTGTGGTGAAGTAATTACCATACTAAGCCCTATATTCCCAAGAAGACTGGGAGCTCCCCAAGGGCAAGCTATCTTCCTATAACAAATCCCAACATACAGCAGGAAGTCAGTGTAGGCATGCTGAACTGTTTTGGCTAGTAGATGATGTCAAAGCCTTTTCTCCCCTCTGACTCCTTAAGTTTCCCTAGTATCACTTTCAAACTCACCTCCAAGTTTGTCAGGGAAATCTCCATTAAGATTATCAAGCTATTAACAAGCATTTATTAAATACTTACTATGTGGCTATTCCCAACAAAATGTTGGGAATACAATATAAGAATGCAAATGAAACAGTCCTTACTTTCAAGAAACTTAAATTCTATGGAAAAAGACAACATAGATAAGTTCAAAGAGAACAAAAATAAAATAAATATCAGATACTTTAGGGAGAGAGGGCATTGGCAGTTGGGGCAATCTAGAAAGACTTTGAGCATAAAATAGCATTTAATTTCAGATTTGATGGAAGTAAAGGATTCTCTGCAGTAGAGATGAAAAAGGAGTTCCTTAGAGCCAGGGCAAATGCATGGGGTTGGGAGATGAAACAACATGTGTGAGGAGGCCAGTCTCACTGGATAATGAAGTCTGGAAAGTATAATTAGACTAGAAGGGTTATAATGACCAAGCCAAGTGTGGCAGGGATATTCCTCAACAAAAATTTCATTTATTTTAAGTCAAATTGTAGACCATCCAGACAGAGAATTAACCTTGCCCACCAGTTAAATACTCTTTAGTAATTTTCCCTCTGCGCATGTGCATAGATCAGCCTCCTTCAGAATACAATTCTCCCAACCAAGGCCTCTAAGCAACACTGAAGCATCACTTTAAAACCCTCAAAGAGGCTTTCTGCATGGAAGTCCACAGGTTCTAATTGGTTTTTGCTTTCACAAAGGCAATTAAAGAAAGAAAATCAACTGTGTTCTCTAGAAAATAAGAAGTGACCACAATTCACTTAGTGAAACCCTGCTAACAGCTGAGGTTCTGCTGGGAAATCATCAAAGTGGTAGAGCTTTCCTCCCCTTACAGGAGAGTGGCTGCTCACACTCTGTCCACTGTGGCAGTCAAACTTCAGTCCACTTCCTCCATGGCCCTCAAGGAAGGCCATTTCCCAACCAGAGGAGACCACTCTTTCCCTCCTTAGTGCAATTCATTAAAAGTCAGTGTAGAGCTCTGGGTGGAGAGTGACTGTTTAAATAACAGCCCACAAAAAAATCTGTCTATTCCAGGTGTTAATGGCCAGTTAAAGTACACTAACAAGCCATTTCTAAGGAGCTGATTACTGGAGATCCCAAATCTAGTAAATTACATAAAATTACTCTTGAGGAAAAGAGGCAACTGCCAAGCTAGTTAAGTTCTCTGCATCCTGCTGTGATGTCACAAGATTACCCGGTTTAGAATTGGAGGATCTGGGTTCAGACACCAGTTGTACCATTTACTACATGTGTGTAATCTTGAGCAAGCCCCATCTCAGGGGCTCGTTTTTCCTTCCTGTAAAACAAAGGGCTGGATTAGACTATTTACATAAAGTATGTTCTCTAGTTTGGGGCAAGAAGTAGGCAGCTAGGTGAAACAGAAAGTGGCCTGAACACTGGACATGGAATCAGGAAGCCTCATCTTCAGACACTTAATATTTGTGTGGCCCTGAGCAAATCGCTTAATCCTGTTTGCCTCAGTTTCCCCATTTGTAAAATGGGCTAGGGAAGGAAATGGAAAATCACTCCTATATCTTTGTCAAGAAAATCCCCAAAGGGTCATGAAGAAGCACACAGGACTGAAAATGACTGAACAGAAACAAAGACATTTAAAAAATATGGAAGGATTGATTCTATTTCTAAACCCTAGAATAACTGGTGAAGTCCTATGGAGGGAATCTGTCATCTAGCCAGAGGGGAAAATTTAATCTTTCAGATTACCTGACTATAAATCAGAAATGACTATAAATATAGATATTTAATATCAAAGGCAGGTTTTTGTTTTTTTCCCTCAGGGAAAACCATTCTGATTAAGTTTATCTTTGCACTGGGCAAAGGTATACCTTTGAATATAGCACCTCGACGTAACTGAGCTATTCCACTAACCAAGGAGATTCATGATAGACTGCAGGGGCCCAAATACCTTAAGTTTCTGCACCTTTCCTATACAGCATGGCCCACAGCAGTAGGCTATGTGTGGACTACAATTTTTTTTTCAGATGGCATTGTTTATTATTAAAATATTTTGAGTTTCAGTGATGCCTTTTGTTACTATATCATAGTAATTCCATGCTATATACCCTTCACCTGTGAGTCTTCTTTTGTAACAGGATTAAGAACGATACAATATAGCAACTATGACTAAGTGTATGTAACACATCACCCCCAGTTTTCTCTATCTCCAGCAAAAAGGAGATATGTTTATTTCCTCATCTCTTCTTCAGCATCAGGTTCTTTTTCAAAAAGAAGATATATAGGACACTAACACATTGTTAGTGGAGCTGTGAATTGATCCAGCCATTCTGGAGAACAATTTGGAACTATGCTTAAGAACTATCAAACTGTGCAGTGTCACTACTGGGTCTGTATCTCAAAGAGATCATAAAAGAGCCCACATGTTCAAAAATGCTTGTAGCAGGTCTTTTTGTGATGGCAAAGGATTATAAACAGAGTAGATACCCATCAGCTGGAGAAGAGCTGAGCAAGTTTATGGTATATGAATGTAATGGAATACTACTGTTCTATAAGAAATGATAAGCAGACTGATTGCAGAAAAGCCTGGGAAGACTTACATACATGCTGAGTGAAGACAGCATAACCAGGAGATCATTGTACACAGTAACAGCAAGATTGTGTGATGATCAACTATGACAGACCTAGCTCTTCTCAGAAATACAGTGATCCATGGTTTTCTCTGCTTACAGGAATTGTGCTTGGCTCTGAACTCTTACCATACTTGTCATATATTGTACTATTGTCTAGTTATCTAAAGTATAGCTCGATTCTCTAGCTGACTGAAATCTTATATTCTCCTGGGAGCTAGCACAATGTGGCATTAGGCAAGGGAGGGAGAAGAGATAGTTCAGCTCCTTGACCTTCCAGCAAGTTCACTTAGAGCCAGTTTAACATGTCAGAAGCTGTGTGAGCTTTGGGCTAATCACGTTTTTCCTACTTGAGCCTTAGTTTCCTTCCTACTTTCCAGGGTGGTTGTGAGGAAGTTATGGGAAGCACTATGGGAAATACATACATACTAAATAATACTAATTACTGACTGATGGGAAAAGCTGGTTTTCTTGCTTTTCCCAAATTTCCTCCCTGATGCATTTTCCCCTTTTTCATTCTGGGGATGTGCTTTATTCTTGCCACTTGCCAGGACAGATTCTCTATCAATGAACCTTGATATTAGGGGTGAGAGCAAGTGACTAGACTGAGTCTGGAGCTTGAGCATCTGGAAGACTTGAGGAAAAAGGCATGTGGCTCATCAATGGAGCCAATTTGATATGTAAATCACCAAGCAAGAAAAAGCATGGGCCTTCTATAATACTGCTTTTAAGGAGTCATTTTTGCAGAGAGAACCATTCTTTTGGGTGATTTTGCAAGCCATAAGTTTCCCTGATTGACTTTTCTTGTCTGGTAGCCAAAATGGTAATTTCATTGTGTAAGCTAACCAGTGAATGACAATGTGTCTCTACTGCAAGAACATCTGGGGATGCTTAAAACTAAACCACTGGAAAGTTTCATGGTGTGGTGATAAGCTAAACTGCAACACAACAGAACTGGACCCTAAGAACAGATTCAAGCTAACCAGACGAGTTTGGCTCATAAAAAGCACACAGCCACAATTTTTCTTTTCCTGCATCAACCAAAAATCTCTTTTTTTCTTTGAAAGCTCCATCCTCCTTCCTTTTCACTATAAATGCTGCCTACGTGTAAAGGTTATGAGGGATTTAGAAAGGTTTGAGGAATTCGAAGTCGTGGATGCCCTGTAATCACAATTAAAATAAAGCTACAGAGAAGGGCAAAAAGAGAGATGTATTTTGGACTTCTATTTCTTTAATTAACAAATTTTCCTCGGCTCTGTACAAGTGTAACAATCACAGAATCATGGATTTACAGCTCAGAAATTAGGACCTCAGAAATTATCTGGTTCAACTCTTATTACACAGGATGCTAAGATATGAAGAAATTAAGACAAGTAGTTTCAACCTGTTGTTTCTAAAGCATCTTGTTGTCTCCATAGCTGATGACAAGCCTGGTATGACAACTAAAGTTTCCTTAGTCTCCTCATCTGTAAAGAAAGGATAATAAAATTGCCACATCTTATCTGCCCAAGATGTTGAATGAAAACTAAAGTTCTTTCTTTGACCAAGTTCAATGTTCCTTTCCTTACACAAAGGCTCCACAAGTCAATGTCCTAAAGTAAAATATTACTTTGAGGAGACTCCAAAGGGAACTCTACTCAGGCTGAGTTTCTCTTCTGTCAGATGGCAAGTGACATAGTTGTTGGTTTTCTACTCAAAAGGCATATAAAAAAGCCAAAAGCAAGTTCAACTAATAAGGCATCAGCTAGTCAGCAGGAGCTTCTGGAAAACCAGGTGTGGACACGAGCAAATCCTATCTATTGCCTCACCACCATGACTGTTTGGTTCAAACCTAGTTACTGTAAGTTGCACTCGAGGGGGGGGGGGCGCATAAAAACCAGAGAAAGTCAAAAGTGGACTGCACTTCTTCCTCATCTCTGTCTCTTGAAACAGGAAGCTGGCTTCAAGGCTCAGCTCAAGTGCTGTCTCTTACTTGAGGGCCTTTTAATATCCTCTTCCCCCCAATATTCCCACCTTCCTCCATTTCAAAATTATATATATGCAATTATAAATGCACTTATCTTCTATTTACTTATCTGTGCTTACAAATTTGGCCCTAAGACAATGTAAACTCTTGAACATCAGAAATTGTTTAGTTTTGTCTTTGTATATCCAGCACCTAGCCTGATGTTTGTAACATGAATGAATGGACTGTATGGGTTGGAACCCTTTCATTTTAAAGATGGAAAAGCATGAGATTCAGAGGGACAGAAGGAATTTATTCTAAGTTCAATTGGTTCTCCTCCTCCCTTTCCTGTCTCAACCCATGTGATCTCCTAGAGTTCGTGGCAGGGAATATATCTTGTGTTCCATGGGAAGCAGTATTGCCCAGTGGAAAGAACTCCTGAAAGCAGGGTCTAGGTTTTCCTGATCTTTGTCTTCTCCAAAAGGCTGGGCACTGGACTCTGTACCCAGGACATATTCAGCAAACACATGCTGAGTGATAGCCCTTTTTTTTTTGGAAAGGTCAGCTGGGAACAGCTCTTGTTATCTAGCAATGTCTATCTGCCACAGTTTTGGGTCAAATCCTTACATGTCAACTCAACTTGCTGATGGTTCCTGTGTCTCTGGAAAATTTTGGTATAGGTTGTTTTAGCTGGCTTACTGTCTTCAAGAAAAGGTGATGTGAAGAGTGGACTGAGTAGCAGACTTGGATTCAGAAAGCCTGGGTAATGAATTTTGCCTCCTACAGTAATTAATATGAACTTGGAAAAGATAGAGCCTCTGAATTTGTCTCCTCATCTTAAAATGGGATAATATTAAAAATTAAGATTAACCTGTAATATTACCAGAAGACAGTTAGGTGGCATAGTGGATAGAGCACCAGCCCTAAGTCAGGAGGACTGGAGTTCCAACCTGACCTTAGACACTTATTAGTCATGTGACACTGGATAAGTCATTTAACTCCATTGCCTCCAAAACAAAACTAAAAACAAGTAGTATTACCTACCCCACAGAGTTGTTAATAAGGATCAAATGAGATAAGAGATATGAAGTGCTTTGCAAAACTTAAAGTACCATGTAAATGTGAACTCATTAATTATTCTGTGTTTGGCCCAGCATTTGAATTTGGCCAAGGACTATGTTTAGCAGATGTTTTGGGAGTTGCTCTTTCCCTTTATGATCAGCAAACTTCTTGTTGCTAACAATAACAACATTAATCATAACATATTAATAACAATCATGATTATTTGATACTTTGCTCACCTCTCATATGAAGTCAGTTATGGGTTCTTGCATGTCTGCAACACTGATTATTTCCATTGCTACTACCTTTGTGTAAGGCCTTTATTACCAGCTCCCTAGCTAAATATAACAATCCCTCAATCTGCCTTCCTGCCTCTGATCCATCCTTCAGATCACTGCAAGATTAATCTTCCTTCAGTACAGATATGGTTGTGCCATTCCTTTGCTCAAATATCTTCAGGGGATCCCTACTATTCATTGAGTAAAACCCAATTCCCTGACTGGTACTCAAGGCTCTCCAAAATCTGTGTCACTTTCTTTCTCTGGGCTTTTCTCACTGGTATTAATCCTCTCCACAAGCTCTATGCTTCAGCTCAGTGTACTATTTTCTCCATTCCTCTGCTTTTCCTATGGCTCCACCAACACTGTTTCTTATGTTGGCAATGTTCTTCTTATTCATATTTACCTATTGAGATTCTTTCCTTTAAAATCCTACTTGAATGTCAAGGAAGTCTTCCTTGATTCCCCTAGAAATAATTACTTTGCTTGTATTTTACTAATTGTCCATTCATTCAACATTATGTATGATGTTTGTGTGTCTTATTCCATAATTAAACTGTGAGCTCTCAGAAGGAAGGGACTTATCTCAATTCTCTATCTCTTGTAACTCCAAGCACATAACTATCTACACAGTGAATGATTAATATGTATCTATTACATTGAACTGAATTTTCCCTAATAAGTTCCAGCTTGGAATAATCATCCAGGCCTCCAATTTATTCTCTTTCTTATTCATTATTTCCCAAGCCTTGAAATATTCCCTCCTTCCCCTTCCTCCTCTGGCCCTTCATATTCTATCTCCCTTTCACAGCCAAGTTCTAGTCTTGCCTGTTCAATAAGTCTTCCCTGACCACCCCAGCTTGCACTGGGACACGCTTCTCTTCTATCTGAACCACAATTGGGCAGTCACATTGGAGAAGGGCAGGAATCTTAGGGATGATTTTGTCCAACCAACGGGAAAACAGAGGCCACTGACTCAGTTCATGACCATGCAGGGAGTCAGATCATATCCTTGTTATATGGATTGTCCCATCTCTCCAACCATATTGGGAGCCCTTGACTACAGGATCTAGATAGTCTCTTTGTTGTCTTCCCAATAATGCAGAGCAAAGCATTAAATGGGGCACACAGGTGGGACTTAGTGAGGCCTTTGCTTTGTACATTCTTCAAGCCCTGACCATGTAATATTGCACATTATTGTATGATAAGGACAATATGCAATATTGCATATTAAAGAGATTTGTGTATAGGTTGCATCCTTTGATCCTGAGAATGAAATACACAAAAACAAGTATGGTTTCTTATCTAAACTTTGAATTTCCCCAAGCGCTTCCCCTACTCTCTGCATGCCATAGTTACTTAATAAATGCTAGTTACTACTCTTGTATGGAGCTGCCCAAAAGGCCTCCATATCTTATGACAGAGAGCAGAAATATAAGCTCCTTCAGGATGGTAGGCAGTGTTTTACTTATGTCTTTGTGTGTCCACATAGGAAGTACTTAACAAATACTTATTGACTGACTTATTGCTCTTAGTTGCCCAACAGTGATGGCCCTGGCAGGCTCTATTCCCAGCCTCATCTCTTTCCCACACCATCTTGCCCCTTTTCTTCAGGAAGTCAAGGTAGGAAAAGCCTTCATTTGTGCATTTACCTGAATACATGTCCCTGTACACTCCCGGCACAAACTACAGGACAGGGCCCATCGGCTTGCAGGGATGTGTGAGATCTTGGTAATTGGTTCCATTTTCTCTGGGCATCCAATGCTGACCTAGGCATAACACAGACAAAAGGGTTTGATATCACAGTAAAGCAAGCCCATCTTTCTTGCACTACTTATTTACACCAAAACTTACTTCTAAGAAGTATCTCCCAGTCACCCCCTGACAGACAGAACTCTATTGCCATTCCACACACCATCTCTTGTTATGCTATTTTAAGTTTTCATTTTGTTCTATTCTAACTCTATAGATGCTTTGAATTTTCCTGTAACAGTAGGAAGTAACCTTTACTTAGTATATAGGAGCTGAATTACTGCAAACATACAATGATAACTCCAGGTTCAATGGTCCTTTTAAAGCTCTGTAGTTCCTATGCTATAATATCATTCCTTTATTACATCACCCTGTCTTCATATGGAAATACGATGATCATAAGCTGCCTGAGGTCAATCTATGTCCTTTTTCTTTTGTGTTCTTCTGTCACAGCTGACAACAGGTCTTGCTCTTAGGGAAAGTTCAAGAAAGACTAGGTAATAGCTTCAGGAGGGCAAAAATGCCTACTTAATTAAATCTTTGAAGTAAGGAGCATGGATATATTTTTTCTTCAAGCCAACAGCCACTAGAAACATAGTGAGAATTCTGAATCTGAATATCTCTTGGGAAAGTCTTTGTCTCATGTGAATCTAAAACTGGTCTCGTGAAAGAAGGCAAAACATATCAGCCGACATGCCCCAAGAAATGGGATTTTTAAATGAAACAATAGTGGTTTCTACTTCTGGTAGCATAAAGTTGCCAGGGAAAGCATCACCTGACCTGGTGCTTCCTCTTATTCCACTACAGACCCAATACCACTGAAGAACTAAAATCTTAAGAAACATGGAAAATAGCCAAGAATTCTACAATCCATGTCCTTAGGCTATAGTTTCCTGTTCACTGAACACTACTCTCCATTTCCATTCAATTCAACAAGTGTTTAAGGGAATGAAGTATGTGCCGGAAGCAAGATGTGCTAGATGCTGGACAGAGGCAATAGAGAATGGGGGAGGGACATGGGCAGATCTTCCTCTCATTAAGATTTATCTTAATAGTTATAAAAAAGATGGACAGGATAGGAAAGAGAGTGGGAGTGAAAAAACCTATAGTATAATATAGGAATCAGATCAGATTTGTGTCTTTGGAATGATTGATTCTAAACAGGAGAAGCTCTGGAGTCACTCTCAACAACAAAAAACCCTGGACTCCTAGAACTTGCCAGGTCTTGTGCCTAATCTAATACTGGTCCATGTCCCTGGAAAGCTGAAATTGTGAACAATTCTCTGTAGGCTCAGTACCTCCTCTGCAGCATCCTCTGGGTAGGAGAAATATTTAATAATAAACACTGAGTAAACTGGCCAGGAAGGGAATGGTCATTGTTGAAAGGTCTGAGGGAAAAGATGGGCACACTGATATAATTGGTGGAGCTATAAAGTGATCCAACCATTCTGGAAAACAATCTAGAATTATTTAAAGAGTATGAATAAAAATGTCTACATCTTTTGATCTAGAGATGTTAGTTAGGCCTCTAACATACCACAAAAAGGGCCATGCCAAAAGGAAAAGCCCCACATAAACCTATATAGTTATAGCAGTACTTAAAGAACTGGAAAAACAGTAGATGTCCATCCACTAGGAATGACTAAATAAATTGTAATACGTGAACAATGATATGCCCGGAAAAAACTATAAAGCATGCAAAAAAGGATAGGAAGGTTTATATGAACAGATGCATAGTGAAGTAAGCAGAACCAGGAAAACAATATATACAATGACTGCAACAATGTAAATGGGGGGAAACCCCTCACGAGAAAATAATTAAAATTGAAGGCTAAGAAAGAAAATGACAGACTGACCCTAAATGGCTATGAGAAAGTACCTATTTTGCTTTTTTTTTCAGTAATAGGGAGGAGAGGGGGATGGGGACAGGGGACAGAAAGTGGGCATGGGTGGATATTGGAACACTGCTTATAATAGCAGATTTTTTATATGTTGTTTAATTTTGCTAAACTTTTTCTTCTCTTATCATAAGAAATGCCTCTGGGAAAGGAAAGTATGATGGTAAATGTAGATGACACAAAATCAATCATAAAAATGCATTCTAAAAAATAACAAAAGCTGAGTGCTACCAGTGGGAAGGTTGTATGCCCTATAGAAAAAGCTAAATTTAGAGATCTGTGATTCTAGGTCCCATCTCCAGGCTGCACCCTGAAGAAGTAAGAAAGGCCTAGTATTATAATTCTTCTCAGCATTAATTCAACTTCCAATCGTCAACTTTCTCCTCCTGTTTTGCCACCAGGGGTCGCTTGTGGTCCTGTCACCTTTAATAAAGTGTTAATAAGATTAGTTTAAGGGATGGCAGAAGGACCTCTATTCATATCAAGAGCAGATTCTGCCCTTTCCAGCTTTGTTGGAATAACGATGTCTCTCAAAGGTCACATGAAGAGAATTTCAGGATCTCAAGACTTCAGGATTGTTTGCTTGCATTTTTTGTTTTCTTTCTCATTTTTTTTTTCCTTTTTCAACTGATTTTTCTTGTGCAACAAAATAACTGTATAAGTATGTATACATATATTGAATTTAACATATATTTTAACATGTTTAACATATATTGGATTATTTGCCATCTAAGGAAGGGGGTGTGGGGAAAGGGGAAAATGTGGAAGACAAGGTTTTGCAAGGGTCAATATTGAAAAATTATCTATGCATGTTTTGAAAATAAAAAGCTTAAAAGAAAAAAAAAAGACCAGGAAAAGAATCATCTTTCCAAATAAAAATGGATTCATTTAAGAAGCCCACTATGGAAAATTTATCTGGGAGCTGAGAACTTTGGTCCAGAAGGGGTCAACTTGGACTTCATGCATGGATTCAGCAAAAAGACTGCATCCTCAACCCCTATGTGCTTTGCACATAGTAGGCACTTCATAAATGCTCACTGAATGAAACTATGAGCCCTAACCCAGCTTGGACTAACACTGAAGTAGGACTACTGCAGGGCCATAGACAGATTCAGTGCTGGAAGGGGCCTTGGAGGCTACTTTATAGATGAAGAAATAGTAACCTGGGCCTAGATTGTGGCTAGCCAGCGTCACACAGGTAATGATCAAAAGGCTATTTGAACACAGGCTTTCTGATTCTGAGTGACCACTCTGTAAGTAGGACAGAACACTCGATATTATTGTCATTATCACTGTTGTTATTCTTACTATTATTAGTCCATTAAAAGCTGGGGGAGGGGAAGAGTGGCAGAAAAGGCAGCATTGTAGGAAGGATCTTTACCTCTCTATAAGATACAGCAGCATAGGAGGGCACAGCTTCATCCTTCTTAAAAGAGATAGGAAGCTTTGGGGCCAAGGAGCAGCCCTGCCGCTAAGGGCTGTCACTCTAATCTCTGCTCTGGCCTTTGCCCTACTCAACTTTCACTCTGTTCCTAGGGCTCCAGAGCCAAGAGGCAGCAAACGCCAAGGAGTCCACGGCCCCACCAATCAGCAGCTGGGCTGGTGAGGTGGGACGCTCAGCCAGGGGCCAGCCTGGGCAGGGGAGAAGGGAGGCCAGGCCCCAAGGTGTTGGGAGAGGAGAGAGGGGATGGACAGATAGATGGACCGGTGACTCAGCAAAGCTCCAGGCAGAACCTGCAATCTACCTTCTTGTGGACCCATCCCCTGCCCCATTCTTCCTCCCCTTGGAGGTTTCCAGAATAATTTTTAATCTCTCTGATGGAAAAAGCTTGGAGGGCAGTTTGTCCCAAGTGTGAAAAAGCTGTCCTGAAAATCCCTATTTTAAATCAGAGACTGTTAAAGATGGAAGGGGCCTCATTTTCCTTAAAATGTAAAGGAAAGGGATTGGACTAGATTATCCCCAAGGGTCAGAGAGGGGAAGAAATAGATTCTGAATCCTACAGGACCCACAGGAGTATCATTCTGAATATCACTTTATGAGCTATAATGCCAGCTTAATTATATATTTTACCTTAAACATGTTATACTTTATTCACTTCTTCCTCTATTTTTATTAACTTAGAAAAAAATGAACAGGAAAAACTTGGAAGTGAGGTGAAGCATTTCTCCTCTCCCTGAATAAAGGTAAGTGGCTCAGAGGTACAGAACAGGGGCATGCACATACAACAGGATCCGGTCTTAATTTGTTTATCCTGACTACAACTTTATTGTTACAAAGGAAGATCCTAAGAGGAGGATGTTTACTGGGAAATAAATGACTGTGAAGGGGAAAAAGGTCAACAAAATATTTACTTTAAGTAAAAAGAAAGCAAAGCAAATCTGAATTGAAGAGAACCTTGAAAGCGTGATAAGACAAAAACAACAACATTATACAATGATCAATTCTGATGGATGTGGATCTTTTCAACAAGAGGCGATTCAGGCTACTTCCAACAGTCTGCTGATGGAGAGAACCATCTGCACCCAGAGAGGGAATTGTGGGGACTGAATGTAGATCACAATGTACAATTTTCACCTGTTTTGTTGTTGTTTGCTTGCATTTCTTTTCTTTCTCATTTTTTTCCTTTTTCAATCTGATTTTTCTTGTGCAGCATGATAAATGTAGAAATATGTACAGAATTGCACATGTCATATATTGGATTACTTGCTGTTTAGGGGAGGAGATGGGAGAGAAGGGAGGGAGAAAAAAATTTGGAACACAAGGTTTTGCAAGGGTGAATGTCGAAAACTATGCATATTTTAAAAATTAAAAACTTGAAAAAAAAAAAAAGGATGACAAGAAGCTACTGGCAAAGCAATGACTCTATGACCATAGGTTTTGAGAGGTTAAACTCCTCATTTTATTGATGAAGAGCTGAGCCAGAGGGATCACACAGGGATTGAGTCTGACCCCAGAATCCTAAACCCCACAATACCACATTTCCTCCTGTTGTCTGTTCCTGTCATTCAATCAATTCATCTGTGCTTCACTCTGTGACCTCATAGGGAGTTTTCTTGGCAAAGACACTAGAGTGGTTTTTCATTTCCTTCTTTAGGTCATTTTACAGATGAGGAAACTGAGGCAAAATAGGGCTAAATAACTTGCCCAAGGTCATACCAACTTGTAAGTGTCTGAGACTAGATATGAATTTAGGTCCTCCTGATTCCAGGGCCTGGGTCTGTCTACTTGCACTGCCTCCTAATTTATATGTTCCTTATAGGAAGAGAGCTGTATCTTCAAAAACCTTTGTCTTGCTGCCAACAGAAAGTTTTTAACAAAATTTTAGTTCTTTATTTTATTTTTTTGGCTTTTTGCTGAGGCATTTGGGGTTAAGTTACTTGCCCAGGGTCACACAGCTAGGGAATGTTAAATGTCTGAGACCAGATTTGAACTCGGGTCATCCTGACTTCAGGGCTGGTGCTCTACCCACTGCACCACCTAGCTGCCCTAGTTCTTTATTTTAAAGAAAAAGACTCCACAGGTATTTCAATTCAATCAACTGAACCCAACATTAAGGGTGTATTATGCACCAAGCATTGTGCTGGTTACTGGGAATACACTAACATGGAAAAAAAAGCAAAATTCATCTAAGGTCACAGTTAGTTGTAGAGTCAGGCCTGGAGCTCAGGTCCATGGCACCCTGTGTGTTTCCTACTTTCTCTTAATCCCCAACCAACACAGAAAACCCAGCATGGGAATGAAGGTTCAATGAAGGTTGCTCTCTCTGGCTTGGACAAGATTATGCTTCAAAACACAAAAGGAAAGAACTATTCTTTCAGAAAAGAAATCTTTTCTTTTCCATTCACAGTAATGCATTGCCCAATTTCCTTTTTGACTATTTTTCTGGCTGACCTCAGAATGAAGACCCCTCAGGTAGTTCACGCAGGTGGTCTCTTAACAAAGGGGTATGAAGTACAATTTTACTCACCTCAGGTATCCACAAGGCACAGCTGACATGCACCCATTTGGTCCCACTTCGTGTTGGTTTCAGGGCTCCTCCCCTTTTGGGACAGAGCAGACATCTGGGTTGGACACCCAGGGCACAGGTCCGGCAAAGCCAGCTTCCCGTGGGGACTTTGAGGATTCCATAGCAGGCCTGCACCCCCGTGGGAATGAAGAGGAGAGCACAAGATCAGTCATCAAGACCCAATGCAGCTCTCATTCTCAGACTGAAATACCCCATGGTCCAAGGTGGCTCCATAAGGCTTCTGCTATGGTGATGAGAGACCTGGCTCATCAAGTGATCCACGGACCACTTCTCTCTGATGTCCTGAAGAGGATACCTGGGTATGCCTTTCAAGTGAGAGGTTACTTTATGGGGTTCACTATTCCAATGCTTTCTCTATAACCTGGTTCCCTGGGGTGGGGGGAGGGTGAGGACAGGAAAGATTCTAGGTCAGGAAGGCAGAGACCACCTGGGGAGGACAGGAATGATGGCTCAAAAACTAAATCTCCTAAGAAGGGCTCAGTTCCAGATGAGGTTTCAGATCACAGCAGTTCCATTCCCCAACACACACTTTCACATATGCACACCCTTAAGCGCAGTGACACAAAACTTTCTCCCACAAATCTTTTTCACATTCTTTTCCAGTCTCTTTCTCTCACATCTGAATTTCACTAACAGACTTAAAGGCTCACACTTTTTATCAGCTATAGGCACAATCCAGCACACATTTCTCTCTCACACAGTAAGTCTCATCCTCTGAGGCTTCCTTGATGTTTACACCGATCCCCACTTTTCCCCTCCTGATGGTGTTCACTGAATGATGCTCCTTCTGTGTCAGGGGGTCCAGAGCCCAACCTGGCCCAGCTGTGACTCACCTGATGAACACACACATTGCACTTGTCACAAAACACCATCTCGTTGCCGTCCTCGCCCTCTGGTGAGCGGCACACGTCACATACGACGTCCTCATCGTACTCAATGCCCAGTCCTTCCTCTGTCTCGATAGCCATGTTCATGTTCTGATGGCACAGAGTCTCCAGCTCCTCCAGCACCCTCTCCATGGTCATCTCGTCCAACTCTGGCTTTTCTGGGGAAATAGAAAGAACTTTCTGAGGAGGAGGACATAAGGGAAGTCTCTGGATAATCCTGGGGAAAACGAGAGGCCCTTTCTTAGAAGATGTGAAGCCAAGCTTCAACAGGCAAGGGCTAATTTAGTAAAGATATAAGAAACTTTTGTTTTCCAGGTCTGACCCTATGATCCTGGAGAAAGCATGACAGTGGAAAGAGAAATGATTTGGAATCAGAGGACTCAGATAAAAAATTGTGCTGCTTACTAGTGTCACCTTGTACAAGACATTAAAGTTCTCAAGGCCTAAATTTTCTCATCTAAAAATCTTGCCAGTTGGATTATATCAGTGGTATCCAACTCAAAGAAAAAGAAATCCCTACAGGCATCATATTAAATTAGAAAACCACAAATTCACATTATCTATATTGTGTTATACTTTCACCGATTTGTTATATATCCCCCAAATACATTTTAATCTGGTTGGGAACTCAAAATTTTGTTGCCTCTAGGTCAGATGACCAGTAAGGTCTCTTCTAGCTCTGCGATTCAATTCTTAGCTTTGCTTTGAGTATGCTATTGCCCACTGGGAATTTAGATATTCATATTCTATAAGTAGGCCAGAAAAATTCCTAAGAATGAGACTGATAAACACCTGTCTGGATTATTTTAGGCAGAAGGCTGGCAGGATGTCTGAAGATCCCCATTCTCAGGCCCTTTTCTGAGTGGGTTCATACACATTTAAATAGATATTTACTAAGTACTAAGTGTGCTGAGTACTACGTCCAAAATCTTAGATTGAGATGAGAAATTTGGATAAGATATGGTCCCTGCCCTCTTGGAATACACAGTCTTTTTGTAGGGGAATACTCAAAAGCACAGATAATGTAATACTCATCCAGTTCAACCCAAAATACATTCTCTTCTAGGATGGGATTACTTGCTATTATGGCACCTTTGCTTTGGAAGACCTTTTCCTCATCTCTGCTTACTGACTCATACCTTAACTCAAACTCCAAGGCCCAGGTGAAACTGACTGATTGACTCATTCATTCATCAATATGCATAAAGCACAAAAGATATGCTAAGTACAATATAAGAGGCAGTTATGGATGGAGTAGTGGACAGAGAACTGGGTCCTGGATCTGCTTTGTGACCTTGGCCCAGGGAGAGGTATGAGTTTCCTTTTATATATCCAAATTCTTTCATCTTCATGCAACTCTCACCTCCCCTTGGTCCAACCTAATATTTCTGTGGCCAAATTTGTTAGACTTATTTTTTCTGTTCTTTTATTTGATCCTATTATCTTGAAGACCTAGAATCTATCGGAATAAATCTTCTCATACTGATGAACACGAGTTATCAGACAAAGCTGGTCTGGGCCACAGGACAATGATGGGGAGAGCAGATTTGGAGCAGAGAGGCACTGTTGCATCCAGTAATTCCCAGATTTTATATCTAATGTGTGTGGCTGGTGGGCAAGGTAACAATCTTAATCTAAACAGGGCTGGAGGGGCCTGGCCTTTAAAGATGGCCAACAGGTTTAAACAAAAGTAGCAAATTCCTGGCCCCCACAAGACCTATGGCTATAGTGAAGGTCTGGCCATGCTATGCTTCAGAACTAGAAATGGGTAAAGTTGGAGGGAAGAAAAATTTTATCCTACTAAACCTCTAGATAATAATCTGACAGCTTAAATGCTGGAAGGCCAAGTCTCTTAAAGATGGACACTAATTCTCAGGACATGGAAAACTAACCCTTTGCAAGTCAACTAAACAGAATTATAAGTTTGATGTCAAAAACTCCAGTTCAGCACGTATTTCATTCTTTCACCTGCTGGCAAGTTCTGGTCAGAAATGGGTTAGTTACCTCCCTTTTCAGATTCTGGGGAGCCTCTACTATTTTTTTTCTCCCAACTTTCCTATCATTAGCATAGTTACTTATCCTATATACATACAGAGGTGGGAACAGACCTCTAGGATTCAATGGGTCCATCTCCCTGCCTTTAAGGAAGACCAAGCATGGGGAAAAGAATTTCTATAATCTCCTTTAGTAATTGATTTCAATGTTCTTCATACATCTTCTCTGGATCCTTTACCACTATCATAATAACAACATTTATTTATTTTTTTATTAAAAAAAACTTTTATTTTCAAAACATAGTCATAGTTTTCAGCATTCACTCTCACAAAAACCTTGTGTCCTAAATTTTCTCCCTCTTATCCGCCCCTCCCCCCCATGGCAAACAATGCAATATATAATAACAATATTTATAAAATGTTTTATAGTAGTTATCTCATTTGACCCCTCACAGTTCTGTGAAGTAGATGCCATGATCTTCATTTTCCACACAGGGAAACTGAGGTTCGAAGGTTTTTTGTGGGTACAGCACTCAAAACAATAGGCTTTGTGGAGCTTAAATAAACACTGTGTAAATGAGTTATATATTATAGAGAAAGCAGGTTAGCAGAAGCAGTGGCTCTGGATGGCAGGTAGGAAAAACAAAAGCACACATGTATGTGGTTTTGAGGACAAAGGATAGGGGAGGAGACTTGTATTATTTGGGGAGGGGCAAGTTTCTTCACACTATTTTCCTATACCCCAAAGATCTCTTCAATAGTGGGACTGTAAGGTCCTCACCCGGGCCTGCCTGGACCAAACACTCCCAGGCAGCCCCATGGCCCAGGAGCCTTTCAAGCGGTATGAGTCACTGGGCTATATCACGCAGAGGCCTGGTGGGACCTGTCTCACTGCTGCTTGTAGAGGTCTTCCTTCTCTCCTTCCCCCTAGTTATAGGTCTTAGTGCCATCCCCTATTCCCTTGGAGGCAAGCCCTCCTTAATCATTAACCCTTTGAAGCACAGAAACACCCACTGCTCTTCTCCCACAGGCAGGCCCAAAGTGAAGAACTAGAAGCTGCTACTTTCTTCTCCTCCTCCTCCTCCTCCTCTTCTTCTGTATGCTGTTTTATTTCTTCAGAACCTGCCATCCTCAGTAAGGAAAAGAATACTAAGAGCTCAAACTTACATGGTATTTTAAGGGGAACAAAATGATTTCATCATAACCACCCCCACCGCACACAGCCAAAGGCTTTTAGTCTTGAAGATGTGGAGCTTTTACCAGTGAGATCCTGGAAGCCTCCCACAGTCAGGCAGCACAAGGGCCTTCCCCAGCCAGCAGAGGATGCTCTCTCCCTCTCTCCCCCCTTCCACTGCCTCTTTTTTATTCTCCCTTTCCCCTCTTTCTCTTCTCTTCTTCCTGCCTTTCCTTATTCCCCTTCCCTTTCTCCTCCTTCCTGTTTGCTCCTAGTTCTGACACTCTGTTCACAATGCTCTGACCTTTCTGTGGGAAAGTTCTCCTCTCAGATACAATACCCAGAGGCAAGGAACTGATAATGACAAATGCCAGCCAGAGGCTTTAAGGATCAGAGCTGGGAAAAACATAAAAGGAACATGGGATCCAGAAGGGACCTAACTCAGTGGCCACTTGATCTAATCCTTCCTTTGAAAGAGGAAATGGAGGACCAGGAAAAATCAAGATGAACTGCCCCAGTTGTCACAAGTGGCATCAGAGATGAGATTTGAACCCAGGACCTCTGATTCCACAGTTAGTGCTTTCCCCACTGTGGTGTTTCCTCTCCTTCCTCATCTTGTCCAACCTTTTCATTTTAGAGAATGGAAAAACAGGCACAGGGAGGGAAAGCACTATGCCCAAGTTATCCCTCGGGAGTAGACAGCACATACAGAGCAGAAACAAGGTTTTGTGGGCTTTTCCTTGATTCCAATATATTTCCAAAATGATGTCACTTCACAATAGTCATGAGACGTATAATAATATCAGTTACACATTTTTACAGTGAATTCCTTGAAACTACCTTATGACAAGGACATCCCCAGACCCAGCTAGGTACCAAGGATTTTGACTCTCCCTACTCATGTGGCCATAGATGAAAGTCTTATGAATACAAGTCTTAGGCTTACCCCCACTTTCTGTAACTTAGGGAACAATGGTTGGGTTCCCCCACCCCAGCTCTCTTCCTACCACTGGGGGAATAGAGGTCTAGGAGGAACACCTTTGGCTGGACCAGCTCATTGTGGGAAAAAGGATTTGCTCCCAGCTGAATCAGGTAGCAGGTGCATCTAAGTATCTGGGCTGGGGAGAGAATAAAAAAGGAGAGGTCTAAGAGGTGGTCTGGAGAAAAATGTGAAATTGGACCAACTTTCCAGGATCTGTGGAGCATCCGCTTTGTTCCAAGTGGAAATTTCTGTTCCTTGACATTGTCTCTCCTCTTGGTCTCATGTTTATCACCACCCATGGCTAGCTAGGCTGTAAATTTTTCAGTGATACAGACACCAACAGGCCCTATCAGCTATCCACATCCCTGGGCTGGGAGCCAACGAAGGGAGCTTCCCTGGCCTAAGCATTCAGTCCCACAGTCGACAAACACAGGTTCAATACATCCCGAATACAATTAGCCTTCTCAGAATCTCCAGCTTTAGCTTTTGATTTTCTAAACATTATAGGTTAACCACTCTCTCTGTATATACAAATAACTACAGTAGTTATAATCCTCATTATAGGCATTATTATTAGCCTTCAAAAAGAAAGCAGAGTTGCAAGTTTTAAGATGAAAGATGTGTGGGAATGGACCAAAAGGAAACCTCCTATCTCTCCAGATCTGAATTTCCTTCTCTATAAAATAACAGCTGGACTAGCCAACGGTGGCAGAGAGGTAAAATCAATGGATTAGAAGTTGGAGGACCTGCATTGAATCTTAATTCTCACTTAATTCTTGGTGACCTTGGGTATATCCCCTCTCCCCAAATCCTTCTCCAGGTCTCAGTTTCTTGTTCAATAAAATGGGAGGATTGGTTCAGATGGGCCTCTAATGTACTAAATCTATTTGTCCATACTATTATCATTATCAGGTCCTTTATCATTCTAATATAACAAGAGTAAGATGACCATGATTTCTCAGCTACATCTTCAAGTTCATGAAAAGAGTACTGGAGTGGCAGTCAACAGACCCAGGTTTCATTTCAGCATACCATACTTAACTCTTCATTTGACCTAGGACAAATCAAAGCAAATTTTGGCTTGCTTTAAAGAAAAACTTCACAACCATTAAGGCTGTTTGAAACTCAATGGACTACTTCCGAAGGATGGATTATTAACCAAAGATTCCAGAACCCAGTGTTGGGGATGTTAGAGAGAGGCTGCCTTAACTTCTAAGGGCCTTCCTTTTTTCCATCTCTAAAATGAGGGGATTGCATTAGATGATCTCTCAGATCCTTCCAGTTCTACATATGATTCTACAAGGCAGAGTTGTCAAAACTCTGTCCAAAAAAAAGTAGGTCCTAGATTAAATGTAATTGGGAAATGTTCAACAAAATTAACAAAATAAAATACAACATAGATAAAGTTAATTTGTGGTTTTCTAAGTCAACATAAGGCCTGAAGGGATCAGTTCCCATTTGAATTTGACAAGACAACCATTCACCCAAGACTAAACAGTGACTTAGTGTTGAATTCAGAAAGAGCTTGGACAAAATAAGTCTTCATATGAGATCTGGAAAAAAAATTCAGCTGGGGCTTAATTATCTACCAAAAAAATTAGCAAAGATAAAGCTTGAGGTATGGGGAACAGAATCAGGAAATGCCACTGATAAATGGCAAGTCATTTAAAGTTCCCATATTTGTAAAATGGGAATAATAACAACTATGTTGTGTGTGTGAGTGTTTGTGTGTGTGTGTATATGTGTAGGATTGTGCTAAGGAAACAATAAACCTTATAGTATTACATAAATGTTTGTTGCCATTGGGTTGTCAGTCTAGTTCAACACCCCATTTGGTTTTTTTTTATCTGTTTGTTTTGGTTTTTTTTGACAAAGATATTGAAGTGGTTTGCCATTTCCTTGTGCATCTTATTTTATAGATGGGGAGAAGAGCATTATGCAGCAAATTGGGATTAAGTGACTTGCCCAGGATCACACAACTAGTAAATGAAGATGGATCTTCCTGACTGTATTCACTATGCCACCTAGCTACCTTTTATATAAATTTAAGTTTTTATTATTCCCTTAGTCTTCCACAATGTCTCCCCAAACCTGCCCTGTCCCAAGCAGGAAGAGGATATTCTGAAAGAAGATATATATATACTTCATATAGTAGATCTATAAGCCCATGACTCTTAGATGCTACCCAATGGTAGCAAGGGGGATTTTCAGATCCTTGAAATTTTCCTAGTTGTTTACACAAAGAGGTATAACCATCTTTAGGACCCTGATCAGCTAGTCTTCAATCCAGCAGCTCTGGGGTTTTTTAGTTCTGGCAGGAGCAAAGAAAGGCAATGCTGGCAAGCTGGTTTTTGCTGAAGTAAGGTGAGATCCTCCAGTACTAAGGAGGAGAGGGTCCTCTCCATAGCAAAGCCAAAATGAATGAAAGAAAGAAAGAAAAGAAAAGAAAGAAAGAACAGTTCCCTCTCCTTTACTTCCAAGTAGAATCTTGCTGCTTGGCTAAAGATGGCAGATTCAAGGTAGTTCAAAGTTCTATAGCTGTCAGGAAGGTCATTGCCAACTAAGAAAATGTGAAATGGGTTCAAATTCTGGTTCTGTCATTTATTACCTATGTCACTCTAGGTAAGTCATTTAACTCTTGGTTCCTCATTTGTAAAACCAAGGAATAAAAACTAAATGGCCTCTAATGAGCCTTTCAACTTTAAATCTGTTAAGAGATTATTGTATACAATAACAGCAATATTGTTTTAAGAACAACTCTGGGCAACTATAATTTAAACTATTATAAATACCCAAACTAACTGCTAAGGACCTATGGAAATGCTATCTGCATCCTGAGAAAGAACTGATAAATAGAAGTATGGAATGAATTTACATATATAAACATATTTGTGTCTAATGGTAACCATCTCTAGGTAGAAGGATGGGGGAAGGGAAGAAAAGTTACATGAAAACGTTATTATATATTTAAAAGGAACAGTAAATTGTATTTGATAGATTTGCATTTTCATGTGCAATCATCTTTTTTAAAAAATTCTACTATTATAGAAATTCTTATTGTATTTCACAAAATTAAAAAAATAAAAAATTTAAAAAACAAAAGAAAAACAAAACCCATAACCTATTGAGGAAGATGGTAAGAATGAAGATCATATCTTATGGGGTACACTGCAGGGAGACTTTTCAGCCAAGGAGAAGCTCAATGGGAGATGTATTGACTGTGTTCAAATATCTAAGTAAGGTACAGTATTGCTTTGCCCCAGAGGGCAGGACTAGGAACCATAAGAAGTTACTGAAGAAAGGAAAATTTTGGTTTGCTGTAAGGAAAAACTTCCTAACAATTAAGGCTGCCTGAAGCTCAATGGACTGCTTCAGGATGGCATAAGTTCCCTATTTCTAGAAATGGTGAACAAAAGAGTAGATGACCTTTAGCTGAGCCTGTTCTAGAGAGGAAGTCTTTTCAGTTTTGGTTTAAACCTAGATGAATTCTGAGTCTCTTTCCTCAGAAATGACCTCTGATATTCTGTGATTATATGACCCTCTGTTGAGTGTGGAGCTGGACTCAATGGGCAACGGTAGGAAGGGATGGAGCTTAGACCCTGGCTGGGAGAAAAGGTTGTGTGAGACCACACAGTGTTCACACATAAGGCCTTTCCCAGAGATGCTGATCACCTGGAATTTCATCACAATGCAGATTGACTCAGTTTTTGTTATTCAGCACTGCCAGTTCCCTATCCCCTGTTATTGGAGGACAGAGAACTAACAAGACTTCCATTTCTAGAAAGCTGGAATCAAAACCATGCAGGCAACTCTCCATTTTCCATCAGCAGCTCTAGTTTTGATTCCACAAACATATTAACAGCCCCCTCTCCCTTTAGCTTCCTGACACATAGTAAGTGCTTAACAATGTTTGTTGAATTAAATCCTCAGGAAAGGGAACAGACCAAACCGAATGCTTCCACAGAAAAGCTATCTAGAATGCTTAGCCTTTAGGAACTTTTACAAATCAGAGTAGACTCCCTAAAGGCCTGGATCAATCAATCAATATGCATTTATTAAGTACCTACCATGGATATGTTGTTTTTGTCTTCCCTAAAGAATAACACAGCACCAAGCTAAGTGCAATATCATTTGCTTTTTTTCTTGTCTGTTTCAATCCATCTTGTTAGATGGAATCTTCCCCAAAATGCCATTAGTACCTACTGGACAGGCTATTAAACTTAAGACTCAGAAAAATCTGAATTTAAATCCTGCCTTACATTCTTACTAGACTATGCAATTTATTTGACCTCTCAGCCTGTTTCCTCATCTCTAAAATGGGAATAATAACAGTATCTACCTCCCAAAATTGTAGTGAGATGAAGAGAGATAAAAGATAAAGTAATTTGCAAATCTTAAAGTACTATATAAATGCTAGTTATTATTATTATTATTATTAAAATGGGCACAAAAGTAGCATCTACCTCACAGGATTAGTGTGAGGATTAAATGAGATAATAGGTATAACGGACTCTGTAAACCTTAAGCTATTATTATTACCACCATTATTATTATTGTTGTTCCTTTGTTCATTTTACCCCTACCTTCAGATACCCTCATCCACCTCTTGGCCTGTCATATCCTGCTGTATTATGACTTACTGTAACTTTATATATGGGATCACATGATTGTTGATTTAGAACTGGAAGAGGTCTTAGAGTCCATGTAGTCCAATTCCTTCATTTTACAGATGAGGGAACCAAGAGCCAGAGAGTTAGCTCCCCCTTCCTCACTCACTAGGTAAGCTACTCAACAGCTTCAAAGAGATTCTTCGGGACTCTTCTTGGTGTCCTCATGGGATCTGTCCAGCTTTCTGGCTGAGAAGCATACAGAAATAAGGGAATGCAAAGGAAAAGTTGACTGTCTCCTTCTCCATTCCCTTTTTTTTGGGAGAAGCAATGGGCTTCTGTCCAGTAAATGGCAAAGGTGGGATTTGAACCAGTCTACTGGGTTCAATACTCCAAATACAATTTTCTTCCTATTCCATCATGCTGTTTTCTTCGAGTCTTGTCTCTGTGGAAAAAGGAATGTGCCCTTTCCATCTTTATTTTCCTTAAGTCTTTAAGCCAAGCAAATGTCTGTTGATGTCAGCTAGCTGAATGATAAGAGCAGAAAAGGAAGAGAGAGCCTTTTTCTCCTCTCTCCACCCAATCCTCAAATTCCTGACACCTTAATTCCATGTGTATCTTCCCTCTCCCCAACCCTCAGTTCTTCTTACTATTACCTCTTCTCAGCCATTGTGACACTTCAGCCTGGAAAAGACAATGGAGCATTGTTAAATCACAGCTTCTAAAGGCCAAACCAACAGCACACTGAGCTGTATCTACACGTTGGGGCAAGGGAAGCCACTGTGTTTGCCAGGGAGGAAAGAATTGGCCCCAGAGAGAAGGGAGAGATACCCCAGGGGAAGGTCTTCAAAAGGTTATGGATGCTGTCCCCCATCCCAGGCAAAGGGATTCACTGACTAACAATTGGGCACACTGACTCCTGAATCAGACCAGTCTATAAAGCACAGCCCAGGCACTCCCACTCAGGGAACAGAGCAGTAAACAGTTGAAATGGGAACCAGAGGTGTGAGCATTCATTTCGTAGCTCTCTCCAGGCTGGCAGGTCAGGACAATTCCATGAGTCACTCCATTACCCACCCACCAAGCTCAAAGCCTCTCTCCTGAGCAAAAAAGGCCATTGTCCATATCGACTCACACTGTAAATGCTCCTTTTGACTTCAGAGCTAGATCTGCCCCTAATCAAGGAAATAGAAAATGATTCAACTACCAACAATAAACAGAAACCAGGGACTTGGGTGCTATGTAAAATTCCAGATTCATCAATAAATTCATCAAACTTGGGCAAATCATCCAATTTTGTAGAACCTCAGTTTCCCTAAAAGAAAAACAAGGACAATAATCCCTGTATAGTCTTCCTCATAGGTAGGTACAGAGAGGCCCAAATGAAAGGATGAATGGAAAGTCCATTTATAAACTGTGAAGTACTGTATAATAGACATTAAGTGTTGCTATTACTTGTTTCCTGGCAATAGTACAGTTTCCTACTGCTTCTATGGCACTGATGGGAGGTACCACACAAACCATTATAGGGGAAATGTTTTTCAGTGCCACAAGTCCCCACATAACACATATTAAGCCTCATTCCTTATTTTCCTAGAATATCTTAACTTTTTAAAAGGCTTATTCTATTTTTATGTCATTTTTGTTGACATCTTTAAAAAAAAAATCACCTGCATTTAACATGTCTCATTTCTCTCTAACCAACAAGCATGTTTTTGTAGAAATAGGCAGAAAAAATGTTCAGTAAAATCAACTGCCCCACCAACCCAATCTGACAGCATAAGCAACATTCCACACCCATACCCTGTCTCTCCCCTTCCCCTACCCACACCAACTCTTCTGTTCCTCTCCTCTTCATAGAGAAAGTAGGAAAGGGCAACAAAACCTACAAGCCAGACACTACAATTTCCTATAGGCATGCCTTACTTTATACAATGGATGTGTTCTTAGGAAGCCAAGTCATGTGTTAGTAAATGGAATTCCTTTTCATGGAATCACAGTATATTGGAACTGGTAGTTATCTTAGAAGTCAATAATATCAGTCCCTCCTTTTTTAGAAAAGGAAACTGAAGCCTGAAGAAGTTTAAATAAGTCAGTTGCTCCAGCAGCTATTAAGTGTTGGAGTCAGAATGTGAATTCTAGTCTTTTTACTTCAAGGACAATGTTCTTTTTAATACATATATTCCACTGACTTATACTGCTATTTCAAAAATGCTCAACTCAGTTCAAACATTTAGTGAGATTTATTACATGCACAATTGCTTATGGAGCTTTGACAGAAGATGTATTGTGCCTTTTTATAAAATGAAGATGAACCCTTCTGTGGTATGGGTAATTCTTGATTCCTCATCTTAAATGATCAATTTTCAAAGTCTGAATTTTAGTATGCAGGTTTACTGTAGGGGCCCCATGTGCATTAATTAGCAAAAGTTCTGTTTGTGACACTTCTATTTTACTATCATCCCACTGTCCATAGGTCCAGCATGTCCTAGATTTTTATTCTCCTTTTCATAACCTGGGATAGAGGGAGGCTGGTACAGAGATGGGTCTTATTTAATCAAAAGCACAGGGAGGCTGGAACCTTCTCATCTTTATATGCCTGCTTTCTTCCCACCAACCACTGGGCCACATTATTGGCCACTTAAGGCCTATGGTCTGGATGTGAGATCACACAAAGCCCACTTTCTTCTAAACACAAATGGTTTCCACAAATGCACTTTTAGAAAATTCAAAGCAACTAATTATCGCCTGATATGCCACCCTCTGATATCAATTATCCCTGAAGTTTAAGATTAAAGCACTCAGAGACTGTTTTATCTCCTAATGTCTTTGTACAGAGCCTTTCCTTTCACTGAGTGATGTGGGGAGCAATCCATAACCAAACCCACCTTTTATCCCAATAGCAGCAAAGATTGTGTGGCCCATGTTGAACCAAAGAAATTCATCAAAAGAGCTAGTATGAATTCTTAGCCCTTCCCTATACCAAAAATTCCACTATATATAAGTTTTTCCCAGGGCTTTCTATTTTCACACTTTAGCCTTCAGAAACAAGGCTGGCATATGTGAAAAGCTGGGATTCTTAATCATTTTGGGGGATTATGGGCCTCTTTGGTAGTCTTTGGTAGGTAAAGCCTTTGAACCACCTTTTAGAATAAAATTGTTAAATACATAGAAAGGCATGGAAATATTTGCATGAAAATGATTAAAGATGAAGTTAGCAGAACCAAGAGAACAGTGTGTAGTAATAGCAATATTATTTTAAGAGATTTTGAGCTACTAAGTTATTTTGACCATTAAAAATAAACAAATTAAACAGAAAGGATATATGAAGAATTTCTGGTCTGTAGATATACTAAGGTCAATTCTTAGCAACAGTTTCCAATCTTGTATAAAGTGACCAACTCAGGATCCAATTCTGAAATCTTCTAGAAACATAGATTCATACAAACAAGCAGAGACTTGTAAGGGAACACAACTTTCAACCAGGGACATGAGGCACTTAGACACACTTTTTGTGGCTCTAGCCTGAAGCTGATCTGGAAGGAATCACACAAATGCATAAGGGCAGGTAAGAGAAGACCCAGATATGAGATATACATGGCAGAGTTATATGTAAGAAAAGGCCCAAACACTTTCTTTGGGGACATTCTTTCTTTCAAGGTCATGGCGTTATAACTTTCTGGTGTGCTAGAGAGAGCTTCCAATTCACAGAGTTCAAAAAATGAAGACGACAACTGTTGGAGGGTTGCAGGAGGACAGTCACACTAACTCACTGCTGGTGGAACTAGGAAATGGTCCAACTACTCTGGAAGACAATTTGGAATTCTATCCAAAAAGTCACTAAACTATAGAAACCCTTTGACTCAGCAATCATATCATGAAGAAAATTCTCTAAATTGTACAGAGAGTACAGGAAAGGACCCAAAAGAACAAAATATTTATAGCAACACTTTTTTTGTAGCAAAATACTTTAAATGAAGGAGATACGTATCAATTAGATTAACGGCTGAACAAATTGTCTCATATGATAATCAATGATTAATATGAAGAATTCAGAAAAACTCGGGAAGATCTGTATTAATTGATATCAAGTAGAAACAGAAGAACAATTTACATGAAGGCCCCAAAAATATAAAGGAAAAGAACTTTTAAAGACTTCAGAATTCTGATCAATAATGACCTATCATGAGTCCAGAAAACTGGTGGTAAATCATGTTTCTCACTTCTTGGGAGAGAAATGATGGACTAGAAGTATAAATCAACAAGCATTTATTAAGCAACAGTTATGTGATTGTTCTAAGAGTTGGAAATACAAATAAGCAGAAAGATAGGGCTTGTCTTCAAAGAGCTCATAGCATATCATGACATCACATCATGTTATGTTATAATAAGGAAAAACTACACATAAAAGGAAGCTGAAAAGGGGAAAGAAGGGAAGAAAGTATCAACATATATATTTTGATTGGTGAATGAGTTATTTTGTTTTACTAGATTAATTTTAATTACAAGGGAAGGCTTCTGTATTTTCTTCTTTTATTCTTTTTCTCTCTCCCTTCCTTCCAAGGAGAGGAATGTGAAAGAGATGTTTTAGAGGGTGACAACTTCTTTAGAACCAGCAATGAAAGTCATATTATGTTGGGTTAAAGGGCTGCCATGTTACAGTCTTAGAATGGATGACATGATATTAAAAAAAAAAAAAAAAAAAAGGAGAAGAAAAAGAAAATCTGAATGAGAAACCTTATTTTCTCAATGTTTCAACTCAATAGCCTGGTCATATGGTCAGCAATCAGCACCATCAGCTGGGACCTGGACTTTGTTGCTTCACAGCTCTAGGTGAAGGGCCAGCCAGGAGCATTTCAACAGACTGCTCAGGCTGCTGACCTCTCCATAGCTGGATTCCCCAGCCAAGGTAAAAACCAGAGGCATGTGTCCAGGAACCTTTGCAAACAGTCTTCCCCAAATATTTAAGTTACAGGGTGTGTCCCTAGCTTTTAGAGCTTCTTACTAAGCTCTTCTCTCTAGCAACTTTTTTCTTCCATGCTGCTTGTATCCTTAACTTCACCATCTGCTGGCAGAGACTCAGCTTTTTTCCACTGAAAATTTCCCATCATCAACCTGGGAGCTTCTCAGTAGAGTAAGAGAAGTTTAGACAGTAAAAAGCAAACTGACTATGGAGTTAAGGCCCTGGGTTCAAATCCGGTCTTGGAAGATTACAACATATGACCTTGAACAAGAAACTTAATCTTGCCCAGTTGCTCTCTCTTCAGTTGTAAATGTTGAAGTGGATGGCTGCCAGCTCTAGCCCTCTTATATGATCCCTTGACTTCCTCCCTACCCTGCTTGGGTGACCTGGCTGTCTGCCAATTTTATGCACATTGGGCTACAGGTGTTTTTCCAGAATCAATCATGAAACCTGTTATTCTGATCTCAAGAGGTTCCTGCCTAAAGTATTCATCCTCAGAACCTTCCCTTCTCTTGTACTTCTCAGGAAGTACTATTTATGTTCTTTAAGTACTATTTATATTCCAGAGAACAATTAAGATGTTATTTCAAGGGGAAGCTAGGTGGCACAGGAGATAAAGCACCAGCCCTGAAGCCAGACACTTAACATTTCCTAGCTGTGTGACCCTGGGCAAGTCACTTAACCCCAATTGCCTAAGCCAAAAAAAAAAAAAAAAAAAAAAAGTTATTTCAAGAGGATTGCTTATATGTGAAATAATTATTTCACAGTGATTACAACCTAGAAAATAGGCCTGGAATCATCTGGTTTGAAATGCCATCAACCTCCTTCATTTCCATTTTATTAAAACCAAATGAAATATACAGTTCAGAGCTGTCTTTTGAAGCCTTTGGAGCCCTCCTTATTCTACCTGTCCTTCATCTCTAGGGGATGGGGAACTTCAGCCAATTTTTTCTGGGCCTCTGCTTCTGTTTCTGGTTCATTCCCAATCCCCCTTCCAGGACCTGAGACATAAATAAAACATCTATGAGGTCACTGGAGACTGTGCAGCGAATGGAAGATTGATAATGTAGAATTATGCAAGAAAAGTCATTAAATTCTTTATACCCTTTGACCCAGTGATCTCACTACTAAATTTGCCAAGGAGACCAAAGAAAGAAAATCCCATGTGCCAAAAATGTTAATAGCAGTACTTTTAATGGTAGGAATCCCCCCTCTCCACATAAAACAATAAGGGAAAAAATGGGTATCCATAGAGCAGGGGAATGCCTGAACCATTATGATACGTGAATATAACTTCTCCATAGGAAATGATGAATGAAGAATTCAGAAAAAAATAGGAAAATTAGCTGATATAGAACTAAGAAAAGCAGAACCAGAAAAACAACACACAATGGCCACAATGGCATAAATAAAAACAAGGCCATTGAACTAAAGACAATAATCACGTTAGTTTCTGAGAAGAAATGATGGCATAGCCTTATCTTCTCCATGGGCTGGACTATGAGTGCTAAATGTCAGCTGAGGTCATCTTAAATGTTCTTTGTGAAAAGGAAGGGTTTGGACATGGAGTAAAAAGGAAAGGAAATCAGGAAATAACTGTGGTGGGGGAAAAAGGATTACTAAAACCCTTTTTAAAGAAGAAAATTAAATGGAAGAAAGTTTAAAGGGATAGCTAATATAATGATTGGAAAGAATCAAGATACAAAAAAATCTCTGTTCTCTGCTCAAAAAGAGGGCAGAATCTAATAAAATGCAATGAAATTATTAGGACTAGTTAGACATCAGTTTGTATGAAAAAAAAAAAAATCTATGGGTTTGGATGGACTGTTAACTACATGAGTCAGTGAGGCAATATAGCAGCCAAAAAAGGCTAATGCCATTTTAGGCAGCAGTAGGCAAAGAATGCTGTCTGAGGCTAGGGAGTTAGGAGTTCCACTGCATTCTGACAGACTTTCTCAGATTCCAGCATATACTAAAGATCAGTACAAGGCACCTTTAAAACTATCCTCCTGCAAAAAAGCAGATTCCCTAACTCGGCGCATAGTATTGATGTGAATGTGTGACCCAGAATAACAGAACACCACATCAGAAAGGCCTTCTGAAGTCATGCCATTTAAAGTCTTCATTTTATAATGTGGAGAAACTGGCTGAAAGAGGGGAAGAAAGTAGCCTGTGGTTATACAATGCTTTGGTGGTTGGACTGGGATTCCAGGCCAAATCTTTATACTCCTAAGGCCCAAGTCCCACTCACTTTATCATGCTATCTTAGGGAGACACTACACAGATGAGTAGATGAATGAGTGCTGAATGAATTACATGCCATAGAACATAATACTCAAACATCTTCATTTATTAACACAGAATTATTAAACATTTATGAATTCCCAGGAATTATCCTGCAAGGGCCAGCTAGGTGGCACAGAGCACTGCCCCAGGAATCAGGGGTACCTGAATTCCTAGTTGAACTCAGACACACAGTAGTTACATGACCCTGGACAATCACTTAACCCCAATTGCCTACAAAAAGAAGAAGAAAGAAAAAAAAAAACTATCCCAGGCCTGAAGGAGCTCACAGTTCCTATCATTCTAGGGCACAAGACAAATAACTGCAATATAAGCCAAAGGATTAAGGGTCATAAAGGTGAGAAAAACAGTAGTGTAGAGATTTGGAGGGAGAATTCAGTTCTAGCTTGGGGAAAAGGTGGAAGGATTTCATAGTGGATTAGGTATCAAAATGAGACCTTGAAGAAAGGATAAAATTTGGATTGGATTAGATCAAGTGAATGAGGAAGGGGAGAACATTCAAGGTGGAGACGATAAAAGTAAGACTACTGGCTACTTGAGAGTAGTAACTATGAATTTTTTTCCACCTCTATTTTTCCAAAGGACTTGACAAAGAATAAAACACACATTAGGATTTTGATAAACTGCTAGATTTAACAACTCCAAACAGGGACTGTTCAATGTTGGGATTGTCTCCAGGCAAGACTGCCCAGCTCTAAGCCCTTGGGGTATTAGGCCAGCTGGAAGGTACCTAAGCTAGGAGGAATGGTTGGCAGAAGACCTTGGGCTCTGAGGTAGCGGCTATTGGCCAAGGTCAAGGAACAATATGCCCCAAACCCAATGGCTTAGAAATGTTTCCAGACACTTATCATGCCTTGGGAATGGCATCCAAGAATAGCCTAAGCATCTCACTTTTCCATAGTACTCCCATGCGTCAGCCCCTGGCTATACTAGGATACCATTCATTATAAACTCTTAAGGTTTCAGCTGACCTGGGCAGTGAGCTTGGCTTATTTTTTCTCATACCAGTGTCACTGTAATTCAGCATCTCAAAGCACAAGACTATTGGCCATTTTTGAGGCAGGACCTTGGAAATCAACCTCTAAGGCTCTGTCCACTACCCCATCTAGCTGCCCCTCAGCTATAACTTGTAGTCACAAGCCCTGGCTTCATCAGACCCTGCCACTATGTAACTTAGCCAAATTACTCTTTGGGCCTCAATATTCTAAGAACACATGAACTTTAAGCAACAGATCTCAGGGTAAGCAGTCAGAATCAAAGCTCATTTATTCAAGGAATAGTTTGATTGAAAAGTAAACTTCCTTGCTCAGAGTGTATTGAGTGTTATATCTGAGTTCTAATTCTGCCATCTCTCAGTCCCCATTGCCCCCAGCTTGGCATTAGGCCACCTCCCAGGTCACAAGGCAGGCAACACACATACCCATCTCCTTCAGCTCCAGGTTGACGAGTTCCAGCCAGTATGCGTCAATCTCATCCAGGTCATAGCGGGAATAGGGTCTGGTGACCTCGCTGAGTTCGGAGCCAGAGGGGCTGCTAGGGGAGATCAGGCCAGAGGTATGTTCCAGCAGAGGGAGGACTCTAGAAAAGATGGAAGAGACAAAATAAGTGAGAACTCTTGAGTCTGGAAAGACTCAGCTTGAAAAGGTAGATAAGCAAGGGCCATAATTAATCATCAGGAAAAGCTAGAGAAGTGTGGTGTCATCAATGAATTAATAATGTGATATGGCAACTAAAAAAGATTTGATATGGGGCTGCATTATGAGAGGCAGGGTTTCCAGGAATAAGGAGATGAAGGTTCTACCATACTCTGACTGGTTTTGACCAAATATGTAAGTTTACTACTCAAGCCAGAGTCAGGAAGATCTAGTAATCTAATGACAGTAATCACTAATGACAGTAACAGTGATTACCAATGACAGTAATACAATTTACACACAAGGAGCTGGCTTCCAGAAGACAGGGGAATGTGAGTTCTAGACCAGCTTCTGACAAAAAATGTATGACCTTGGCTAAGGCAGGTAACCTCTAAATTGCCCCAAGCAAGTGTTCAAGGAAGGGTCCAATCTGCTTTAGTGGAAGGGGTTTCTTTGCCTATGAAACTACAAGTTCAAAGAAAAAAAAAAGTAGTAATGAGGTAAAAAATGTCAAGAGGAAGGAAACAAGTATCTGGAAGTACCTAGAGGTTAGGCCACATGAGGATCTACTGAAGCAACTGGGCATTTTCAATATGAAGAAGAAAAGACTGGGGGAGGAGGAATGCTAAGACACACTTTTTTTTGGGGGGGAGTATTTAAAGGACTGTCATGTGGAGGAGAGATTTGACTGGTTTTGACATCAAATGATGACAATGAGAGGAAAGGCTTCTAGCAGAGGTTTGATGACTGCTGTCAGCCGAGTTACAAAAGTGGGTCAGGTATGTATAACTAAGGTAACCTCCAAATTTTAATTCTATGATGTAGAGCAAAGAACCTGGGGCTGAAGTCAAGAATCTAGGTTTGTTCTAATTTTAATTAAATATCCCTTTCCTTCTCTGTGCCTTAGCTGCTTCATTTGTGAAAGGCTTACCTTTGACACATACTGGTTATGTGAACTGTAGTAACCAAATTCATAGCATAATCATGAGAATCAAAATAATGTGAAACATTTTGTAAACATTTAAATAGTATTGAAATGTCAATAGTTATTACTGCCTAACCACTAAAATTTTTGTAGTTCTTTTATTTTTTGGTCTACAATGACTTCATTGTTGTAAGTAGGGAGGTTTCAGATAAATAAATTTCATTTGCTAATGCAGATAAGTGCAGATAATCTTCAACATTCATTTCCATAAGACATTGAATTTTAAATTTTTCTATCTCCTTTCCACTCCCCAAGACAGCAAGAAATCTGATTGTAGAATATACACATGTAATCATGTAACATCTAGTCTGGGAGGCACTGAGGTTAAGGGTTACAGTAAACTTTTGGTTTTCAAGATGGAAGTTGTATCCAAGTTCTCCTGATTTCACAGCAAGCTCTCATGCTACCTCTCAAGTTTTATTGTTATTGGGAATGCCATTCCACAAACTAGAATTAGAAGTGATACTCTATGCCAAGAAGCATGATATATTTAAGGTGACATATTTAAGTTAAAGGGTACAGATGATCAAATTCATTCAATAAATCTATACTGAGTACTCACCACCCCACCCCACATGCCCAGTTCTGTAAGTCAGTGATGAATCTGCTTGTAAAGATAAGGGAATAGATGAACAGCTAAAGGATAAAACACAGCTTGGCTTGTTTTTTTAAAGGAAGATTTAGTTAACAGTAACAGAAAGTTTTCTGAAAACCTAGTGTTCAGGACCCATTCCTGAACTTCATAATGGAGTACTGAGATGGGAGGGCTTGTGAAATGAAACCTGACTAGTATGCTCTATATCTAAGTGGAGGATGTGGGAGGAGGAGAGGAAAGAAAAGGCATAATCTGCCAACATCAGAGAACTCCTTTTTCTTTGGGTACAAACCTAGTAGCTGATCCATTCTCATGAGCTCACTTCTAGTGTGAGGTCCCTACCAGGCCTGAGTATTTTTACACACAAGCATTCTATGAAGCATAAAGTGCCATGTGAATGTGAGAGATTATTGTGCTCATTTTTTAGATGGCACAAATTAATAGTTAAATGACGTATCCAAAGTCATGCAGTTTAAGTGATACCTGAGGCATTAGGATCCAGGTCTCCTGTCTTCGAGTGACTTTTCCACAACCGACCCTCCCATCCCCCATGCCAGACAATTAAGGATGGGATATGCCTTATTCTCTGACCACAATATAAACTGAATGAAGACAGGGATTATGTTTTATCTGAACTTTGTGCCTCCTCAGTGGGTTAAAATCAGGGTTCTGTATACATTCTTAACTGATGCTTTGTGAATGGAAAAAAAACAACAACAAAGAAACTTTCATAACAGGTAATTCTGAGGAATACCTGTATAATATTAAAGATAGCAACTTAGGGCTCTTGCATCCCTGGGCAGGGAGGAGACATAAGATCTAGTTAACTGTCCAGGAACTGAGGGAATAGGAAAGGAAAACTTGACCAAAAGTCTGATTCAGGGTACAGAAATGAGGCTTCCCTACTCCCTACATCCTTCCAAAGAGAGATAAGTATAGAGATGTGGGCTGCAGGAGGCCAACTCAGAAGACTTGTTTATCATCACCATATCTGCTGCTCTAGCTACAAGCAATTCCAGCTTCTAGGGCCACTCTAGGAGGCACAGTGGTGAGTGAGGGAGATACAGAGCACTTTCTCTTTTCAGGTAGCTGTCTTTATGCTCACATGAAGCACTGGGGTGGCTAAGAAACCAAGAAATGGAAGGATCCAGGATGGAGGCAAAAAAGGAGGTGGGAAAGCATTCTAGGCAGGAAGCAAGGAATGGCAGAGCTAGGATTGTTGGGCTGGAATAATAAGAAAAAGAAAAGAATCGTATTCTAGAAAGAATAGTAGATGTGGAATCTGGAGACCAGGCATCAAAAGTTCTGGCTCTGACTGTACAAGAAACAAGAAAGTCAACCTATGTTTTGTTCTTTAGCTGTTTAATATAATTTTTAGCTGTTTAATGTAATTTTAAGATAGAATGGACTTTTTTAATCATCTTCCCTAAATCCTGCCTTTTACAGATGAGGTAACCAAGTCCTAAAAGTTAAGTGATTAGGCTGAGGTCACATAAAAGGCAGATCCACTAGGGTGACCATTGGTAGATCACTGGAAGACTCATCTGTCATGGAGTCTTAGATTTAGAGCTGGAAGGGAGACAACTCAAGGGTCAGATTCAACCCCCTCATTTCATAGATGAGCAAACTGGGCTAATGAAGTTTACACTACCAACTTCATAGCCTTTTTGTTAGCAAAGGGGAGTCTTAGCTACACAAAAGAGTCATTATTATTATTACTGGAGGCAATTGGGATTAAATGACTTGCCTGGGGTCCCACAGCTAATAAGTGAGGCTGGATTTGAACTCAGCTCCTCCTGATTGCAGGGCTAGATGAAGTCTCCTAATTATTATCAAACAATTCTATGATCTAGAGTTTATTAGCACATGCTCTCTTATTTTCCTCCTTTTTATTTTTTTTTACTTTAATAGTATATTATTTTTCCAATTACAAGTAAAAATAGTTTTCAACATTCATTTTTATAAGCTTGAGTTCCAATTTTTTTCCTTCCCCCTTCTCAAGATAGATAGCAAGCACTATCACAAATACTATTACAGCATCAGTTCAAGGTAAATCTTTCTAGGCTTTTCTGAAATAAGCCTGCTCATCATTTCTTACAGAACAATATAATTCCATTACAGTCATACACTTTAAGTTTTTCAGTCATTCCCCAATTAATGAGCATCCAGTTAATTTCCAATTTCTTACTACCACAAAAAGAGCTGCTACAAATATTTTTGCACATGTGGGTCCTTTTCCCTCTTGTATGATCTCTTTGTAGTAGTAGTAGTGATGGATCAAAAGGAATGTACAGTTTTATAGACCTTTGGGCATAGTTCCAAATTGCTCTCCAGAATGACGGAATCAGTTCACACCTCCACCAATACTACATTTGTGTCCCCATTTCTCCCATATCTTCCTTCAATATTTATCATCTTTTCCTGTCATCTTAGCCAATCTGATAGGTGAGGTGGTAGCTCAGAGTTGTTTTAATTTGCATTTCTCTAGTAATGATTTAGAGCATTTTTACAAATGACTATAGAAAGCTTTCATTTCATCTGAAAACTGCTTGTTCATACCCTTTGATTATCAGTTGGGGAATGACTTGTATAGTCTTAGAAATTTGATTCAATTCTCTATATATTTTAGAAATGAGGCTAGGGGGCAGCTAGGTGGCGCAGTGGATAGAGCACCAGCCCTGAAGTCAGGAGGACCTGAGTTCAAATCTAATGTCAGGGACTTAACATTCCTTAACTGTGTGACCTTGGGCAAGTCACTTAACCCCAATTGCCCGGGGGGGGGGGGGGTCAAAATGAGGCTTTTTTCAGAAACATTGGCTACAAAAATTGTTTCCCAACTTTGTGCTTTCCTTTTAATCTTAGCTGCATTGATTTTGTTCAGCACAACACAATTAGGAAATGATCATCAAGCCTTTGTTTCATTGCCAATGGAAAACAGGGATCTTCTACGTCCAAAGGCAGTCTATTCTATTTATGAATCAAAGATTGTTAAGGATGTTTTGCTGCTATGAAGTCTAAATCTTGCTTCTCTAAAGACTCCACAGATTGTTCTTGATTTTGCTCTCTAGAGTCAAGCAGGAAGTCTAATTCCCTAATGCCCATACAGCTATATGGCACAGTATGGAACACTGGACCTTGAGTTAGAAAAACCCTGCCTGACATCAGCTATGTTACCATGGGCAAAGCACTAAATCTCTGTTTGCCTCAGTTTCTTCATCTGTAAACTGGGTTAATAATATCATCTATCTCTCAGGGATTATGAGGACAAAATGAGATATTTATAAAGAGTTTAACAAACTTTAAAGTGCTATATGAATGTTATTACTATTATACTACATGATAATCTTTCAAATACTTGAAGAAAATCATTATGCTTGCCCTAAATTTTCTCTCCTTGAATGTAAATATCCTTGGGTTCTTTCAACTGTTTCCTAGTTTTCTGCCAACCTGGTTATAGAAACATTCCATCTTTTTTTCCCCCCCAGACAAAGCAAAAGTAAAAAATAGATTTTATTAAAAGAGGTAAGGGAGGTTGCTGGGGGCAGAGCCAAGATGGCGGAGTGAAAAGGTGACTTTCTGCCTCTCTTCCGATCTTCTCTCAAATCAACAATAAAATAAGCCTCTGAACTGATCTTCAAGTCAACGAACTCAGAAATATTTGGGCACGGCTCTCTGGAGAACTTCACATCAGGTTAGTCGGACTCGGACAGAGAGATAAATAGACGACAACTGTGCAGGCCGGAAGTGAGGGTGGGACTCAGCTCGGCTCATCGTGGAAGAAATTCCAAACTCCAAACTCCAAATTCCAAACACCTGGAGTTTATCTGAGGCACTCAGCACTCTGCCCTGATTGGGGACAGGTGTTCTGGCAGACTTGCCTTGTTTAAGGAGTAATTCGGACTTAGTCCTAGCCCCCACCGGCCCAGCACCTTAAGTCAACTCGCCGAAGTGCCCCAGGGCAAAGCGTCTTCAGCCGAGGTTTTGTTTTTTTTTTTCCCCCCTACCTTAAAGAGATATCCACTCTGTCTTAAAAAAAAAAATGATGAAGAAGCAAAAGAGAGCTCTCACCATAGACAGCTTTTATCAAGGCAAAGAAGCGACCTCAGATACAGAGGTTTCTTTAGACAAAAATCCAGAAAAAAACAGCAACGACCATCACTGGTCCCCGTTTCAAAAGGCCTTTCTGGAAGATTGCATAAAGAACCTCAAAAGAGAGCTGGAGGATAAATGGGAAAATAAATTGAAATCAGTGCAAGAAGGATACAGTATCTTGCAAGAAGGATATGATGCTCTGCAAAAGAGATATGAAAAAGACACCAATTTATTAAAAAATAAAATTAGTGAAGTGGAAAAAGAGTGCAGTGAACAAATTGGCCAGTTACAAAAGGAACTTAAAAAGGTAACTGAAGAAAACAACACTTTAAAAATAAGAATTGAACAAATGCAAGTGAATGACTCACTAAGACTTGAAGAATCAGTCAAACAAAAACAAAAAAA
>JAJPUD010013221.1:0-45306 GCA_023553655.1 Myrmecobius fasciatus | reverse complement strand
CAAAGCCCTCAGCCAGCACCGACCCCTGGGGCTGCAGATAAGGGAACCAAGAGAAGGATCTGGCCCAAGCTCAGTATCAGCAGCAGAGCCAGCCCCAGACTCTAGGGCTCAGGGCCCCCAGTTTAGGGACTGTGGGCAAGGCCTTTGTGACTCTGGCCTGGCAAAGAGCATGGGCCGCATCCACCCTGCACAGCCTCAGGGGGCAGCAGATCTGCCTCAGGCTGGCAGGCTGATGAGAGGGCTGTGGAAGCCTCAGTACCTGCCCATCTGCCCACATTCTGATCCATTTGACTTGCTGGGTGCAGAGTCCCATGATCTTTGAGCTCGTTTCTTGCCAGGCTCCTACTCAGACCTGGGTCTTGTTTTGCAGGAAAGGAGGGGAAAGGTGGTATCAGATTTAAATGGGCTTTCTCCCATGGCCTCATTCAAGCTCCTGGAGTGCTGCCCTCCCCCAGCCTCCACACCAGTGCCCTGAATCACTTCTCCACTTGGCAGGTGCCACCAGAATAGCCCCAGGAGGACAGATTCTGAGAATCTATCTCCTCCCTTTGCCAAGTGATACTTGGACTTCATCCCACTCCTGGCCTTCCTCCCACTGCTTTCTGTACTGTGGACCCCCAACAAGTCAGTGGGGGAGAGGCAGCATTCACCTGCATCCTGGCCAATGCAACCTGTCCCCGAAGCCTGGGGGGGTCAGTCAGTGAACCAGAAGCAGGGGCAGTGCTGTTGTGGGGGACACACACAGGACCAGCCCTATTTATTTATGGGGGCTTCAAGACACCTCCCTGAAAGTCACCCCTTGGTGGACTTCCAGAGCAGGGCTTCCTAAGCTGGGCTCAGGAGACTTGGATCTTTTAATACTGGAATACCTATTTCAAGGTAATTTCCTCTTGAATTTTCTGTTTCCCCAGACTGAGCCTCTCAGGGCTAGAGCCCAACAGAGTATCCTTGCCATGTGATCCTTGGGAAGGCTCAATTCTGGCCTCTACTCACAGGAAGTCCCAGCCCCAGGCAGGAGGGCCCCCTCTCCAGCTGAGGGGAAGGGTCTCTCCATGAGCCCAGATCTCTGCCACATCTGAGATGGTCCTTAAAGGTCTCCTTCATTCCTTCCTTGGGGTGTCACAAAGACTGAAGCCTGGAAAGGACTTCAGGGGTCACCTGGTCCAGCTCCAGGACACTTCCCCCACCCCCACTCACTGGGCCATTCTTGGTCAGAACAAACATGAGAAAAGGAAAGGACATCCACAGGGGCCCAAGCCTTCAGCAAAGCCCCTTCCCCCCATCCATTCCCTGCTGAGAGGACACAGGCAAGGTGCCAGCCAGTCCTTTCCCCAAGATCCCCCCAGAGCAGAGCCAGAAGAAGAATGCGGCTCTCCCGGTCTTTTGGCGGGGGGGCCAGACCGTAGCTCCACATGAGAAGACCCAAAAGCAAGGGTTGTTTTTAACTTTTTATTCCACTAAATGAGCCAGAGGCTCAAGACTGCAGGCTGTCCCCGTGGGCCCCCCAGGGTCTTCCTCCGGCTGAGATGCACGCCGGGTTGTCGGGTCTACCTCACCAGGGAACTGGTTTAAAGGCAGACCGTCATTGATGCCGGGTAGAAGACTGAGGGTCATGGGGAGACAGGTGCAGGAAGGGAAGGGGAACTAGAGGTAGCAGGGCAGGTCCTTCTCAATCACCTGGAGGAACAAAGGGAGAAAAAAAGGGTTCAAAGGAAGCTGGATGCTCCTCCCTATTCCCTGCTGGCAAAGGCCTCCCCCCAACCCCCCCAGCCAGACTGGAGCTTTGTCAGGGGTAAGAAGAGGCTAGGCTCCTGCGAGGGGCAGTGGCCCTGCCCATCCACCCCAGTCCTCAGTCCTGGCTTCTGCTGGGGAATAGGCCTTAGAGGGGGGAGAACGAATGTAGTTTGCCCAGGAAACACCAGGGAAAGTCCACAGGCACCTACCAGGGGCTCTTCCATAGGACCATATCGCTTCACCACACAGCCATCTTTGTCAATAAGGAACTGCAAAGAGGAAGGGCAGAGTTCTCAGGAAGGGGCCCACGCAGCCCCCCCAGGGGCAGCCCACCAGCTCAATGGGGCGCCAAGGGCTTTTGTCCCATCCATCCCCATGGGCCATTTGCTCCAGAGTATCCCAAGAAGCAGAGCCACAACCAGGAGCCAGGTCTCATCAGGACCAGGCCCCCATCCCTCACTAGGGTTCAGCCTTCTGCCAGGGAGGAAGTGACTTTCCTAGCAGGGCTAATGGCAGATTCAGGTCTTGGCTCTGGCTCTTCTGACTCCAAGCCCAGGGCTTTTCCCCCCTCTACCACTGATTTCCCTGCTCTTCCCCCCCTCCCCACCCCGCAACCTCCAGCCACTGGTCATGGCCATCATCCCAGACTGGGGAGGGAACTCAGCCATCACCTGCTGCCCCTTCCCATACTTCACAACCCTTCCAGCTTTAAACCTCTGATCCTAACATGGCAACAGTGTCCACTACCTCTCACTTGAGGACCTGCCAAGACGGTCCATGCTACTTCCTGGACATCTGAGTCCAAAAGGAAGGTATATGCCATTAGAATAACAATCTCCTCTATCTCACCCCCTCGGGGCCCAGCTCTCCCATTTCCAGAGGGTCTGGTAGCTAATCAGGGAAATGGTGGATTTGGGGTTTTTTACTGGGAGGCAAAGCAGAAGACCTAGATCCTAGAAGACACAACACCAACAATACTGGTTATGGGTCTTTGGAAGAACCCTGTAATCTAAGTGCAGGTTCCTTGGCTACAAAATGGGACTGTTATTTTCCTGAAAGAACATAAGCTCCTTGGAAACAGTTTTTCATTTTTCCTTAAACACATCTGACACACAGTAGGCTCTTAATAAATGTTTCGATTGGCTGATTACTCACACTCCTTCCTTCTATAGTTGTTAAGGAGACTTAATGAGAAAAACAACCTGTAAGACATGCAGCACTGGCTATCATTTCTTCTGCTGCTACAGTTGCTAAGCTGCCTTGTATACATTGAAACAGACTTATGTACATGCACACAGGCGAACATGGAGAGGGAGAGTCCCAGGGAAAAGTAGACTGCGAGCCCAAACAGGGACTCGGCTGTAACCATTCTGTCCTGGAGGGCACTGTACCCCAGAACAACCAGGCCAGACTCACCTTGGTGAAGTTCCACTTTATTGCGCTAGAAAGGAAGGTGAAGAGAAGGTGAGAGCTCTAACAAGCTTCTAGCCCACTACCTCTTCCCAATCACCACCTGGTCCTAAGTGTCCTCCCTGCCCCCAGCAGCCCACACTGAGATTAGGGCAGCTGAGGCCCATCCGTCTGTCTGTCCCTCCTCACATATCCCAGCAGCCACACTCAGGCTAGAGCAGCTGGGACCCATTCTTCTGTCCGTCCCCCCCCCCCACGTCCCCCTGCCCACCCCCAAGACTCATTTCCCCCACAGCAGTCACTTACTTGCCCAACATGCCCTTCCCTCTGGGTTGGATTTTCATCCATTTCCACAGGGGGTGAGCATCATCGCCATTGACACATATTTTGCTGTACATATCAAACTTGACATTGTAGCCAGCAGCGAATTCTCGGATTTCTGCATCACTCCCTGGCTCCTGGGGGATAAAGGGAGACAGGCTACAATTGGTCTAGGTGGGAGAGCTGGTTTTGATGCCCACAGTTACAAGTGAGGAGCTTCTAAACACAAAGAAATATCCTTAATTTGGACCAGCTAATGGCTGTTGATAAGATCGTGCCCGCCCATTACACCCACCCCGATTCTGATGATCAGGTTTTGCTTCACAAGCCCCCCCCCTTTGTGTCCAGCCCTGGACTCCTCCCCTCCAGGGAAAGGTCAGCCAACCACCCACCTACCTGCCTCCCAAACTGGTTGCAGGGGAAAGCTAAAATCCGTAAACCAAGCTCAGCATATCTGGCGTGCAGGTCGACAAGCTGAGTGTAGTTTACGTCTGTCTTACCTCATTGTGAGGCTACATTGGTGACGATGCAGACATAGCCCCTGGAGAAGAGACGGATGGCTATTAGTGGGGGCAGCAGGGGTGATCCCTGGCAGGCTCCCACCCCGCCACTGGGACCGGGGCCGTGTTTCCCAGAGGCCGGCCTGCCTTCTCCTCCTGCACCCTTTGCTCTTTTTTGGCTGCAAGCCTAGGAATCTGGCAGGCTTTCGAGGTGAGACTGGGGTTTCATAATCGGCATGATTACAACTGGCCTCAGGGAAGGGGCCACCCTGCCTGTGCCCTCCCTCCCTCCCCCAACATGGGATCCTGCCAGCCTTTGGCCAAACCTGCCTCCTCACCTGTACTTATCCAGGGATACCATGCGACCATCAATGTCCTTCGCAGAGAAATCATGCATTGACCTGGCACATCTCCAATCGTCCCGGGAAGCGCACTGCAGGACAAAGAGAGGGTGGCACTGACCCCAGGCCTCTGAGGGGCTCTCTCTGGGCTTCAGGCAGCAGGATACATTAGGAGGATTACGCCTAGCAGCATCAGAGGCCCTGGGTTCAAATGCTGCCTCCTCTGCTTACTGTCTCTGTGTCCTTAGCCAGGATCCCCTGTGTCCGTTTCCTCATCTATAACGCAAGTGGGTGAGGATCTTGCCTACTGAATGAACGTGGCCGACTCAGGAAATTGTTCTGCCCGACTAACACAAATTTGTTTTTGTTTTTTAAATTGATGTCTCTTTCCCTGGTAACCTCCCCCTCACCACCAAGAACTATTCCATACAAAATTGTTTTTAAAATTCAAAACAGAAAGAGGAAAAAACCTCAGCAAAATTAAGCAATACATTAAAAAAATCTGAAAAGACATGTAGAGTACAATTCTTATAGGGCTCTCCTGGTCCTGGGGAGCTTGGGGGCTGGGGGTGGGGGGAGGAGAAGAGGTCTTCTCATATCTCATCTTGAAAGTCAGGCTATGTATGTTTGCTATGAAGGTTTTGTTTTTCTTTTTCTTCAGTGGGGAAAGGAGAAAAAATGCTTGAAAAATATTTGGGAAAAACAAAAACAAGCCACCGCAAGTTAAAGCACAAACCAAAAGAGACGGATTGGTAGAAGTGGTACCCGGGAGGCAGGTATTAGAGGATTGAGGCCCTGAGAAGCCGGCTGCTCGCCCCCAGCACTAAGGCACCCGCTACAAGGGGCAGAAAGGAGTTAAGGGCTAGGTGCATGTCACCGCTCCCCCTTGGTACCGTGCAGGCTCTTTAAGGCTGGTTACATTTCTGTGCTTAGCATTTAATAAATATCTGCTGAACTGAAAGAAAGGAGGGAGTTGGCCACTCCAGCCTCAGCAGTCCCTGCAGCCCTGACTCTGTAAATGCCCTTCTTTGAGCCGTAGCCTCCCTCCTTTCCAGAAGGTTCCCAGGTTCCAAGAGAGCTGGAGACAGCAGCTTTGGGGCTCTCTTCCCCCAATCTCCTTTGCAGAATCCGCAGCAGCTTTGGAGGTGGCCAAAGCTGGCTAGATAATCCCCCTCTTCTCCTGCGCCCATCCCACTGAAAAGCTCAACTGTATGCAGGCTTCTCTTTTCCACAAAGATTGGGCATACTGCCATATCATGTGATAGCTTATAAAGCGCTCTTTCACAAGGCAGGCCTCTCACCTACTGCTCCACTAAAATGCATATTTTTTTTTTTAATTAGAGCTTTTTATTTTCAAAACATATGCATGGATAATTTTTTTCAACATTGATCCTTATAAAAACTTGTGTTCCAAATTTTCCCCCTTCTCCCCACCCCCTCCCCTAGATGGCAAGTAATCCAATATATGTTAAACATGTACAATTCTTCTATACATCTTTCTACAACTATCATGCTGTTCTGTGTATATTTTTTTTAAAGGAATTAAAAGGATTTTATTATAAGTATGTCAGAGTAGCAGTGATCATACAATTACTGAAGATCAGCAATGACTTCAAGGTGGAAGCAGCTTTTAAAAATTAACTTTTAGATAATCCAAATAGCAAAAGAGGTGATGTCCCTTGAATCTCAGTTCCTCCCCAAGGTTGAAGAATATGATAAAGGACTGGTGATACAAAAACTGTTAATTTGGCGTTTCCTTCCTTTTTTCCTAGAGCATCCCCCAATGCTGTTTGATAAACAGGATTAGGAACAATGGATAACTGAGTCCACATTTACCTTCAACATACAAATGATAACAAGTAGAGTTATAGGAGAGGAGAAGGATGTGAAACCTCTACAGGTAGTAATAACCAGCTACATCTAGGCCCCTTCATGTGAAGAACTAGAACAAGAGATACTTCTGTGTATATTTTTAAGAAAGATCAAAAAGTACATTATCAAAGCTGACTTGAAAGCACCCTAAAAGGTCATTGAGGTAGACTTTCCTGACAGTCAAGGTATGGCAACACATGGCCAAACAGCAGGAACTCAGGGCTCTTTGGCTGGGGAAGGAGGCCCCCAACCCAGTTCTTGACTTCCCCTTGGATGGGGTCTGGTTGTAGGATTTCACTGGACCAGGGACCTCTAGGATGAGGAAACTCTGCTGTATAGTTATAGCTGCACAGTGCCCCGAGAGGAAGGGATGTGGCTGGCTGGTTCTAACACCAGCTCTCTCCCCCAGCTACTACAACATCCCATGAGGGCCTGTCAAACCTGGAAACCTTAAGGCATTATATAAATGGCCCTGGCTGGCCCCACTCCAATCTAGAACACCCTGGGTCTCTAAAACAGCTCAGGGATCCTTTCCGGGGCACTCGAGGCATCAACAGTGTAGAAACAGAGTTTAAGAGCTGGGATGGAGTCTGGAGACTGAGCGTTCTGCGGGAAATATTGCACTGGGGCCAAAGGCCCTAGAGGTGCCAGGCTGGGTTCTGTTGCAGATCTTTGTGCACTACATCCCTTCATTGCTTCAGCATTGTTTCCTCACTAGAAACAATGAAGGATTTTCATTTGGCTCATAAAGTGGGATAGCAGAAGACAATCTTAAAGACATCTTTCTAGTATAGCCTCCCCTCTTACACATAGGAATCACCTTCAAGCTCCAGGAACCTGGGGAACTGAGGCTCAGAGAGGTTACAGAACTTCTCCAACAGCACATGGCTGTTCAGGACTAGAGGCAGGGCTTGCAGGTCCCCGATTCAGACAGAGCCCTTAGAACCAGTGGTTCCTGAGGTGCCAGATCAGCTTTACAGTTCTTCTAGCTCCACAAAGGCTCACTTCATCTACACTGACCCTCCCATTTTACAAAGGCCCAAAATCAGTCATTCAATCAATAAGTAAGCACTGATTAAACACCTACTGGATGCCAGGCACTGTGCTAAGCACGCACCAGAGTTATAAAGAAAGGGAAAAGGCAGGACCTGCCCTCAAGGAGCTCAGTGTAGACGGGGACACATCATGCAACAACTGTGGATGAACATGCAAAATGCAGGTTAATCCTTGTCTGGGGTGACACAAGTGACTTTGTATAGACTTTCCTGATAGCAGCCAAGGCAGGGCAAGGAACTCAGCACACAGCAGGAACTCAGGACTCTGGCTGTCTCGCCTCCTCCCCAGACTGTATGCCCCCAGAGAATGGGACTTTCTGCATTTCCGTCTCTGTATGTCCAGTACTTGGCACAGTGTCTGGCACATAAAAAATCCAGCCAGCCAGACTACACCAATGCCAGGCAGCACCTTCTCTGAAAGCCCTGAGCTTCGAGTCACTTGGGAGGCTAGGGGTGAAGTCCAAAGAAGCGCTCGATCTGCCCTGAGAAGAGCCCCATCCTTGGCACCAGGTGCCTGAAGGGGCACAAACACTGAACTGATGTCAAATGCCTTTGTCCCTAGGCTCCTCCAGCAGGTCTTCCTAGTTACCTGTCCAATAAAGGCTGAAGTTGAACAGTGCTCTGAGGTGGGGGAGGGTGCCGAGGAAAGGCCTCAGACCCTGTCCCAGCCAGTCCAAGCCAGGCTGGTCCTTTGGACTCTTCCCTGGGCCTCCCAAGCACAGCTGAGCACTTTCTAGATAAATAGTGGACACACCCATAAGATTACCCCAGAGAAGAATGCACAAGCCTCACTAATTGTGCTAGGCCAGGCCAGTGAAGTCAGTGAAATCTGCCTGGGCTAAAGTGGACAGGGCAAGGAGGCCTCCTGTCCCACAGATTGCCCAACTTAAAAGTCCAGAGCACAGTGGGCTGGTGATCCAAATGATTCAGCAGCCTCCCTTCTTAGCCCTTACCTCAGAGCTTTCACAACTAAGTCTCCTCTGTCCTGTTATCTACCCACACACACTGGGAAATAAGAGGAGCAATCCTTGCTGCCCATTTCTAGGCAGTCACTCAATTCAATTCAGTCAGGTCAATATTATTGAGGCTAAATATGTGAAGATCAAAGGGCAGCCAATCTGGCTTTAAGAGGGAGTCAAACTAGTGGGTAGAGAGAAGGAAGCGCTATGTACACAGAAGTACACAAAATTGGAATATGATTAGATACACAGAAGGAGAGATTTGGAGAGGTAGGTTTAAGTTTAAGACAAGGTCCATCAGAAAATGCTCCCTAGAAGAGATGGTACCCAAGAGGGGCCCTGAGGGAAGAATAGGATGGGAGCAGTTACAGGTCACAGGTCACAATGTCCCCACTGGACAGTGGGAAAGGATGGACTGGACTGAAGGAAGGATATGGGCAGGAAGGTCATTAAGGAGACTACTTGGAACAATCCAAGTGATGAGAGAGGGCCTGTGCTAGGGCGACAGTGGTGGAAAGGGGCCAGAATGGATAGGGCTTGGTGACAAGGGGACTGTGAGATGGTTACATAAACATAATCAGATAGAGGAGACTCAGTACAGGGTGGTTGATACAGCAGAAAAAAGAAACTCAACTTGATAAGCTTAATCCAGTAACAATGCTTAATATTCATTTTGGGGCCCCATAAAACACAAAATTTATGCCAGTGGCCAGGTCTCATAATTTAGTGGATAAACAGACTTGGCTCTTGTAACACAGTCCTAGGAAAAAAAGAAAGGAAGGAAAAAACATAGAGAGAGAGGGAGGGAAGAATTTAGGAAGAAAAAAAAGAAGGAAAGAAAGAAAAAGAGGAAAGAGAAAGGGAGGAAGGAAAGGGATGGAGGGAGGAAAAAATAAAGAAGGGAAAAAGAGAGGGGAAAAAGGAAGTTAGGAAGAAAGGAAGGAAAAATGAAGAGAAAGAAGAAGGAAGTTAGGAAGAAAGGAAGGAAAAATGAAGAGAAAGAAGAAGGAAGTTAGGAAGAAAGAAAAAGGAAAGAAAGAAGGCGAGAGGGAGGAAAGAAAGGAGGAAAAAAGGAAGAAAAGAAAGAAAGGAAGGACAGGAAGGAGGAAAAGAAGAAGGAAGAAAAGAAAGGAAGAAAGAAAAAGAAAGAGAAGGAAGAAAGAAGGAAAAAAGAAAAATAAAGTCAGTCCTTGGCTTCTGTAGACTTCAGAAAAACCTGCTACATTACATTGATGTGCCTGCCACCCCCATTCCAACTCCCCCATTCCAACTCCCCCATCCTTCCCCCGCCCAAGGCCAGCAGAAGCTGAGGGACTGTTTGTTGTTCACACTAGCTCAGGAGGGCAAGAGTCCCCATCCTGCTTTTCCAGATGGGGAAACTAAGTCTAGGAGAAAAGAGGACCTCCCCCAAGGTCATAATTAGGACAGTCACACATTAGGGACTGGTAAGTGTGGCAAGATTGAGGGGTGTTTTTGCCCCTCATTCTAGAGGTAGGGAATTTCAGGCACCCAAAGGGGAACAGCCATAGGGTTTGGAGGGGAAAGGGAGGAAGGGAAAAGACATCTTTATTTTCAATAAGCTCTAACGGAAATTGGGCATTTCCTGCAATGATTTAAAGACTTACAAAGGGATCCTGGAGGCAACCAAAGGAGGAGAACGGCGACATGGCGGTCCCGGAGGCTGCCTCGCTCATCCTGCCCAGGATCCTCCCTAGTCTGGACACCTCGATCCTCGCCTTATGGGGGAGGGGGAGGGGGCGCAGAGACTGGCCCTAGGTGGCAGCTCAGGAGAACATCAGGCGCAGGAGTCGAACCCAGGGCGCTGCCTTCCCAGCGCCTTCTGAGCTCAAAGGGCTCTCATCGGATACACTAACTGGATTCGGACATGGTGACGGCACTTTGGTCCTCATCAAAAACCAACCACAATGACTGACCAACAGATGAGGAAACTGAGGCCCGGGGAGACTGACGGGTGTTCGGGGTGATCCTACTGGGTTTTTGGCCCTTGGCTAGCTCGCCGCGGAAGAAACAGGTCAAAGAGACGGGATTTGAACCCTTTCTTCCCTTCCTAGTGTGGCCTGGCGGGCAGTGACCCGGCTGGGGGCCGCGCCCGCCCGCTCCCCTCCCCCTCCCTGCTACAGCACGGGCGAACAATCGCTTGCTGACGTCGGGCGGGCAGCTCCCTCCCCCATAGCACCCCTTCCGCTCCCTGACCCCCAGCCGCCCCCGGACCCCGGATTTGGGAAGTTTCTGGGCCCGAACCAGGCCAGGCCGTAGGCTAGAGGTGGCTGGCGTCCGGGGGCCGACGGGCAGAGAGGCTCGCGCGCCCGCCCCTAACGGATCCGCGGGGCGGGGGTTGGGGCCCAGTTACCCCCAGCCTGCCCTTCTGGCGGCCGCACAGGGCTGCCCAGGCTCACCATACTGTTGGAAAGGCCCGGGGCCGCAAGGACTGCGCAGAGTAGAGCAGGTTTCACCAAGCGGTAGAGGCGACTTAAACTCATCTCGGCGATGTGGGGGAGCCTCCTTCCCCAGAGGCGGCTCCCTCCCGAGCGCCCCAATCAACGCGCGCCTTGGGGGCAGACCCTGTCGGATCGCCCCACCTCCTACCTTTCAATCATTGGTCTGAATTATGGCGGGGCTGGACAAGCAGCTCAGCTAACCAATCAACAGCGCGGAGGTGCAGGGGCGGGGCCTTATAATGGAGGCGGGGATAGAGGCGTGGTCATGGGCGGGGCAGATTGTGCAGAGCAGCTGGGCCCGCCGAGCACCTGACTCTCAGCTTTCTCCTGGCCCCAGGGGATTGATTCTGGTATCCGATTTGTTAGCTAGCGCTAGTCTGTGTAGACTGCGGCTAATAACCGAGCGTCTTATTTATCCGGATAATGCGGCCCCAACTCACACAACCTGTCACCCAGCTCTGCATAACTGCCTTAATGTAGTCTGTGTAGCTATAGCCTAAACCGTCTAGTGGCCCCAAGTGTCCAGTATTAGCCAACTTAATCTGCCTAATGATGATGTCAAAGGGTAATTAGTAATCAAGAAGAATCCAGGGGAAAGGTTTATTAACTAAACCAAGGCCTAGATAGTATTTTTCTCTGCACATCTTCCTGCAAGTCCGGAAGGCTGACACAGGCACTCCGGGCTAGTAATTCCAGGCCCTCGAGCACAAATTCACAAACTGGCAGGATTTAGACCCAGAAGGACCTTGAGAATTACATAATGAGGCCCAAGAAGCTTCATTCTCTGCCAACATTGCATAGTGTGAGGAGAAATAAATGATACTCAGCATGTTTGGCTTGTTTTGGGAAAAGACCTGCAGGAACAAAGAAAAGGGGTCCCAGCCTTGCTAGGATCAGGGTCTGGGGAAGACTTACAAAAATCTCAAGAATTGGAGAGTTTAATGTTAATCTGAATGCCCAGTTAGCTTTCTCTGTTAAAGCTGCTTAATCTGTGTTTTCTGGCCCCTTACAAATAAGCCATTTTGGCCTGGAGTGTAGAGAGCCAAGAGTGATATAACAGGATTTATAACATCTGAATTGAAATCCTAGTTGCAACATTCCACCTATGTGCCTTTAACAACTCCTTTTTTAACTCACTTAAGTTCTCTGTGCTTCTATTCTAATGAGAGGTTTGGTTCATGATCTATAAGATCTCTTCTAGATCTGAAGAGATGACTTAAAATTCAGGCTTCCAAAATAGCCCCTCTCTTTGGTCAGATGCAAGGATGCAGGTTGTTGTAAATGGGATTCCTGTTCTGATATGGGTTGGACTAGCTAACCTTTGAAGAAAGGCCTGTCAGGTCTAAGATTCTGTGATTCCCTAGATACCGAGGTCAATGGACAGATCGACCCCCTGGAATAAACTGACTTGGCACACTGCCAGCATCGGAAAAGTGCTGAATATGGAATCAAGGCTGACTCCTCCTAAATTGCTGGGTAACTTTAAATATCTTTGCTCTTCCATGGGCCTGTGTATTCCTCAATAAAATGAGACATGATATGGATCTCCGTAAAAAACTTCTTGAGAAAAAAAGGCTGGTCTAAATTCTGTTTCTCTCCTGGCACTGAGCACATACAAGAAACCTAATAGTTGTTGACGCCTCTCCTTTCCAGTCCTGATAAGCCAGGACCCCGGAGCCTGAGAGGACTAACAATTTGCAAGACTACAACTCCCATGCATCCTTGCGTCTAAAGACACGCGAGACTTTCCCGGGAGCGGAATTTTGCTTGGAGCCTCAAAATTAACCGCAGACTTCCGAGCACACGCTCGGTTCGTCTGCCTCTCTGCCTGCTCTCTTACGCTCAGGCACTATCCAAGACACCTCCGCCCAGGCTTGAAACGGCTTTGTTGTTAGGGTCTCGCGCAGACGCATTTGCTTCGACGTTGGGTCTCGCGCAGACGCATTTGCCTCTTCAGGGTCCTAGCTGAGGGACTCGCGGTACCCGAGAGCTCGGGAGCATTTAGTGGCTTCTGCGGCCTGACGCGAAGGCGACATGGACGATGAAGAGGAGACCTATCGGCTATGGAAGATCCGCAAGACCATCATGCAGGTACGAGAATAGTCTCCCTTGACCCCGAGAAAGGTAGAGGAAGGAAGGGGGCGCGTGAAGATAGAGGGTGAGTAAGGCAGAAAGAGGGTGAGTGGGGATGGTTGTAAGAGGGGAGAGAGGGAGGGCGGGGAGCACGTGGGGGCTGTGGGAGAGAAGAAGGGAAGAGTAGGGGGCGCGTGGGGGATTGTGGGAGGGGAGAAGTGAGGGCTAGGAGTCGCGTGGCGGGTGGTGGGAGGAGAGGGAAGATAGGCGCCGGGTGGAGGGGGTCTTGCCTGGATCCTCATGGGGAAGGTCAGCGGGTTGACGCTTCTCCCTCCCAGTCCTGACGATCCAGGGCTGTCACTACGTTAACCAAGAACTCGGGTAGGTTTCTCAGAATTTGGGGGGATTATCCTTTCTTAAAGTCCAATGATATTCCATCATATTCATGTGCCAGTTCAGTTCTTCTCCAATCAGTGGGTATTCACCCCATTTCCAGCTCTTGTTGCTACAAAATGTGCTGCTACGCTATTTTGATGTGACTCACCCTTCCTTCCCTTTTTTTTTTTTTTTTTTTGGCTAAGGCAATTGGGGTTAAGTGACTTGCCCAGGGTCACACAGCGAGGGAATGTTAAGTGTCTGAGGCCACATTTGTCAGGTCCTCCTGACTCCAGGGCTGATGCTCTATTCGTTACACCAACTAGCTGTCTGTCTCTCTCCCTCTTTCTCTCCCTCTCTCTCTCTCTCTCTTTCTCTCTCTGTCTTTAAAATACAGACATGATTTCTTTGTATAAAATTGACAAAAACCAGCTGGGCTGCAAATTAGTTCTTTTCCTGAATGGACATCTGGGCAGCGGCTTTCTAAAAATATGGAATGCTTCTCCAATTTATTTGTCATCCTTAGGCAGGGCCCATACTAATCTATGTTATAATTTTAGCATATGTGCTGCCAAAGCAAGCACTATTTTAAAGAGCATGTATTAAGTGCCTTCTGTGTGTTTCTTGTTTGGGGTGCAGGTAGAAAAGCCTCCCTGTTCTTCTAGTAACTCAGGTGTAAAGGGCAAGAGAACCCAGAGAAGGTGTCAGGTGGAAAGATCCCATGCTCCTTAAAGTACAGTGACAAAGTAGGAATTAGGGTATCATTTTTAATGATGTTTCTCCTGCTAAAATCATACCATTTTCTCACACTGAATCATTTGATAGTGCCAACTTTCAACAAAGGTCATTCTTTTCTGGGTCTTCAGTAACTTTTGACGCAGCACTCTCAAAAGCAATTGTTAGGCCATGTCTCCACAGGAGGACCAGTGACCTGGAGGAGTACTGCTACTCCCAGAGCTCTTGGGCTGACCTGCTAGTTGGTAGCAATTGGTATTAATGGTGACAAGGAAGGCAAACCCTTTCTCCAGAGAGATTTCTCCTGGAAGCAGGAATTCTAACTGGAAGTATCTGGGGATATTTCAAAAGCTTTTGGGTACAGACTCACAAGCTTTCTCCAAAAGAAGGGAGGTAGTGGTAGTTTGATGTGGCTGGCATATGATGGGTTTTTTTCTCCCTTATGTTGAGTGTCTTGCTGCTTAAACTTGGCTGATTTGTCCACCATATATGTGGTAGTTGGTGAGTTGTCTTCCTTAATCCTGTCTTCTACAAGAAGGCTTTCTCAGCACTTCTTAGTTCTAGTGCCTTCCCTCTCAGTTATTTCCTTTTCATTCAATCAATATATAGCTTGTTTGTCTCCCCCATTTGATTCAGGATCCTGGACTATGTCCTTTGAGGTTTGAAGGAAGTTAGTGATAGAAGTTTGATTCACCTTACATGAACTATCTCTTATTATTTCTCCATTAGGATACTTCGCTGCATTAACTAGACTTGTTGGCCTGCCTCATAGGCAAAGTATATTGCCTATGTTAGTCACTTTGGGGGGGTATAATTCCAGATTTCTCTTCAGAATGTGTATTAATTATTATTAATTTGTAGCTCCACCGACAGCAAATTAAGTGTACTTGTGTTTTTGCACCCCTCTCAAAACATGATTTATTTCCATTTATTGTGAATTTGGGGGGCGTAGGATAAAACCTCAGAAAGTTTTAAAATTTGCATTACTTTTGTTTTTTTAGAGCATTCTTTTTTTAAAAAATAGTATTTTATTTTTCTAAATACATTGCAAAGATAATTTTCAACACTAACCTTGCAAAATATTGTTTCAAATTATTTTCCTTCCTTCTCCAAACTAGCAATCAATTTGATATTTACTATAGGTTAAATGCAATTCTCCTAGCATTTTTCCATATTCATGCTGTGCAAGAAAAATCAGATCAAAAGGAAAAAAATCATGAGAAAGAAAAACAAACAAGCAAACAAAAGGGTGGAAAATACTATGCTTTGATCCATATTCATTTCTCATAGTCCTCTATCTGGATGCAGATGGCTCTTTCTTTCCCCAAGTCTATTGAAATTGTCTTGAATCACCACATTGTTGAAAAGAACCAAGTCCATCCCTGTTTCTTATCACATCTTGTTGATAACTGGGTACGATGTTCTCTTGGTTCTAAGCTCACTTCACTTGGGATCAGTTCATGTAAGTCTTTACAGGTAGACCATTTTTTCAAATGGTTGACAAATTTTTTTAAGTTTTCAACATTCATTTTTATCTTTTATGAGATTTTCAGTTCTGATATGGGTTATACTTGCACAGTCACATTAAACACATTAGTCGTGTTATAGAAGAAGAATCAGAAAAGGGAAAACCATGACAAAGAAAAAAACAACAAAAGTGAAAATAGTATGCTTCGATTTGCATTCATACTCTAGTTCTTTCTCTAGGTGTAGTTAGCATTTTCTATTATGAATCTTTTGAAATTGTCTTGGATCTTTGCATTATTGAGGAGAGCTAACTATCAAAGTTGTTCATCATGCAGTTTTTCTTGTGAAAACTATACTTACTTTTGGTCATTTATCCTTTGGAAGATGGTTCTTATATGTGTTAGTTCCCCTATTATCTTGGCTATCAAAAACAGAAAGACTCCTATAACCACCAATATAGCAGCTTTTTTTTTTTTTTTGCTTAGGCAATTGAGGTTAAGTGACTTGCCCAGGTTCACACAGCTAGGAAGTGTTAAGTGTCTGAGACCATATTTGAACTCAGGTCCTCCTGACTTCAGGGCTGGTGCTCTATCCACTGCGCCACCTAGCTGCCCCTATAGCAGCTTTTTTAGGCAAAGAACTAGCAAGTAAAGATTTCCAGAAGTGGAAATGATTTAATTGTGATACATGAGTGTCATGAATATTAGTGTGCTGTGAAAAACAAGAATCATGAAGAATTCAGTGAAGCATTGGGAATATGAAGTGAGGCAGAAGAAAATAGGCCAACCTAAGAAAGATATCCAGTGATCACAGCAGTGTAAATGAAATAGAACAAGGCAGAACTGAAGGCTGTGCAATTATATTAAGTGAGAAAACACTCGTCACCTTTCTTTGCAGACGTAGCAGACTATGGATACTGTAAAAATTGTATTTTATTTTAAGCTCCAAATTCTTCTTTCCCCATCCATTGAGAAGACCAAACAAACAAGCAAACTCCTTACACATATGTGTAATGGTGCATAACAAATTCTCATTCTGGATCACAACATAGCATTTTCACACTCTATTGATGTTTGCTTACATTATGTTTTCCTTCTCAGGTTTTTGTTTTTTTTCCCCCTGTACAGCAAGGTAACTGTATAAATATATATACACATATTCGATCTGTCAAATATTTTAACATAATTAACATGTATTGACTTCCTGCCATATAGGGGAGGGAATGGGAGGTAGGAGGGAAAAATTTAGAACAGAAGGCTTTGCAAAGGTCAATGTTTTGCATGGATATGTTTTGCAAATAAAAAGCTTTAATTGAAAAAAAAAACAAATTCTCATGTTAGCCATGTATATGAAAGAAAAGAAAATATTTTACTTTCCACTGAGTCTGTCATTTAGAAGTAGATAGTATCGTGAATCTTTTGTAAATTGTGATCAGGGGTAGCTAGGTGGCACCAGCCCTGAAGTCAGGAGGACCTGAGGTCAAGTGTGACCTCAGACACTTAACACTTCCTAGCTCTGTGACCCTGGGCAAGTCACTTAACTCCAATTGCCTCAGGGGGAAAAAAAAGTGATCAGTTCACAGTCATTCAAAGTTAATTATCTTTACAATGTTATTGTATAAATTGTTCACACTTTTTTTTTCTGAAACCATCCTCTTCATCATTTCTTATAACACAATAGTATTCTATCACATTTATTTACTATTAGCCATTTTCCAGTTGATTAGTATCTTCTCAGTTTCCAAATTTTTGCTACCACAGAGAGAACTATTGTAAATGTTTTTGTACATATCTGTCCTTTTCCTCATTCTTTAATCTCTTTTTGGGATAAGGATCCAGTAACTATTACCTATACTGTTAGACTCATTTTATAGGTGAGTTAATTTACTGAACTTCTTCCTCACCCTCCCTCTCTCCATTCTTTATGGAGGAATGGCAAGGAATGGCTCTGAGTGGAAGAGGAATATCATACGACTTATCTATGATCAAAACCTGCCCCCGGTGCATGCTAGGTCTGCTGCCAAATCACTTAACCTCTCCAAATCTGTTTATGTTCATTAGGGTTATTGTAAGGATCACATGAGTATATGTAAAGTGCTTTGCAGACCTTAAAACACTATATAAATTTGAGCTATTATTATTTTTCTCATTTTGCCAAACAAGAAAATTAGAAAATTTAGAGGGAGAGAGGTCATTGAAGTAAGATGAGAATTCTAATAGATTTGTGATGGAGAGAGCCATCTGCAACCAGAAAAAGGATTGTGGGGGTTGAATGTGGGTCCCAACATGGTATTTTTACCTTTTTTGTTTCTCAATTTTTTTCCTTTTTGATCTGATTTTTCCTGTGCAGCATGATAGATGTGGAAATATGTATCAAATAACTGCCCATGTTTAACATGTATTGGATTATTTGCTGTTTAGGGGAGGGGATAGGAGGAAGAGAGATAAAAAAGATTTGGAACACAAGATTTGCAAGGGTAAATGTTGAAAACTTTTTGCATATATATATATGTATATATGTATATTTTTTTTATTAAAAGTTTGTTTTTTTTTTTTTTTTTTTTACAAAACATGAGTGATTTTTCTACATTGACCTTTGCAAAAACTTTTTTTTTTTTTTGTTCCAAGCTTTTCCCCTCCTTCCCCCCACCCCCACCCCTAGATGGCAGGTAATCTAATACATGCTAAATATGATAAATTATATGACAAATCCAATACATGTATACATATGTATACAGTTATCTTACTGCACAAGAAACATCAGATCTAGAAAGAGAGAAGAAAAAAAAAACCCTAAGAAGGAAAACAAAATGCATAGATATATTCACAGAAAGCATTAAAATGCTATGTTGTGGTCCGCACTCAGTTCCCACAGGCCTCTCTCTGGGTGTATATGACTATCCTCATCGCTGAACAATAGGAACTGGTTTGAATCACATCATTGTTGAAGAGAACCATGTCCATCAGAATTGATCATCGTATAGTCTTGTTGCTGTGTATAATGTTCTCCTGGTTCTGCTGATTTCACTCAGCATCAGTTCATTTATGCATATATTTTGAAAATAAAAGTCTATTTAAAAAAAAAAGTCAGATGAGAACCTGGGTGGAAGAACAAATATAATTTGCCTTCAGAGCCTGGGGTTATAGTATGAAAAGTCAGTATTGTAATTCTCTACATGGAGACAGAACAGATTTGGAATAGCAGAAAACAGTGACCTTGGAGGAAGTTGGGACAGGACTGGCCTAATGCTCGTCAAATATGTCATTGATAACAAAGTTGTTGAGGATAAAGAGGTGATAAGTACACAAGAGGGATTCAGGTAAGTCATGAGAGAAATTCTAGATAGTTGGAAAGAGATACTGAATGGTAGGCCTTGAGTGAGCTCTATGCATTCATAGACAAAAAAGGTAAGTTTCTATCCCCCATGCTAGATGGACAGAAGGTTCTCTTGGAATCTCTTCTGACTGATGATCTGGCTCTTTCACAGCTGTGTCATGATCGGGGCTATTTGGTAACCCAAGATGAATTAGATCAGACTTTGGAAGAGTTCAAAGCCCAGTTTGGGGATAAACCCAGTGAAGGACGGCCTCGACGTACTGATCTTACAGTATTGGTGGCCCACAATGATGACCCTACCGACCAGATGTTTGTCTTCTTCCCAGGTAAAGAAGAGACTGACTAACGAGAATTTATTGTCTTGTAAAATGAATTAAATATATATCCTACCCCAAAATTTGGGGAAACGGGGCTTTGGGATTGGGTTACCGAGTTTTAGGTTCTTCATCCCTAAAAATGGGACTGATACAATGTACTTTCTACCTCGTCAGGTTATGGGGAAGAAAACTTTTTGTCCAGTGTGGATGTGTATTATGGAAGCATGAATTGTGATTGGTGGAATTGTGCCCCATGACCACACCTGGTGGGCCTGTCAGAAAAGACTATTCTCTGACAAAGCTGTATTTGATCCAGTGTGGCAGCTTCCAGATAAATTCCCAGCTCTCCTCCCAGACAGTGGAATGGTGTTTGGGTTTGGGATCTTAGTATTTTATTGATATTCTTCCTCCTTATCAGAGCTGTTTCTGTGCCATGTTCGTATAAATTTCTGTGTAAACTGGAAATTCCATCTGGGTATACCCATTATTCCCTCAAAAAGCCATTTCTGTGTCTACCTCAAATCTGCCACATCAGGACTCCCTCTTGTTTTTCCCAGTACTGTCATTATAGAATGGAAAGGACCTTAGAGAAAGTTCAGCGCCATCATTTCAAAGAGGCAACCCAAAGGGGGAAGCATTTCACCAAAACTCAGGCCTTGGAGCTCAGAGAGCAGGGTAGACTTGCCAGCTTCCTGCCTTCATGCCTCATGCTCCCTTTTACAGATGGAAGGGCTAAAGTCTTAGAAATTGGACATTAATGCTTTATTAGCTTTGCTACCATTGCAGGAAAGAGCCCTTAGGTGCTCAAAGGCTATACCTGTGGAATTTGAGATTTAGCTAATCCTACTAAGTTGAAAAACTGTAAATAAGGATCTCAAGTCAGTTCAGAGGAGTCCGTTACAAAAACTTGGCCACTGGCTAATGAATTTTTCTGGTTATGTTGGTTACAAAAACCATCCACTAACTTCCTGCCATCTAGGGGAGGGGAGGGAACTGGGGGTAAAATTTGTAATGGAGAGCTTTGTAAAGATCAATGCTGGGGAACTACCCATACATATGTTATACAAATAAAAAAGCTTTAATAAAAAAAAAAAAAAAACATCCACTAGAGATGTTTGAGTGGCAGGCTGTATCTTCATGTGAGAGAAGACTACACTGGGTTCTTGAAGTACTGAATTTTGTGTTTAGTGGGACGTAAGGAAAGAGTTTGGGGGCGAGAGTCTTCAAAGAGAAAGTGACAGTTGTCACTGAAAATAATCTTGTGTTTTATCCTCCCAGAGGAACCAAAGGTTGGAATAAAGACCATCAAGATGTACTGCCAGCGGATGCAGGAGGAAAACATCACCAGAGCCCTCATCGTGGTGCAGCAGGGCATGACGCCTTCTGCGAAGCAGGTGCTTAGAACCCGCCAGACTGCAGGAGGGAAGCCTGCTCTCCCCTTACCCTGCCTTTGTAGGTCAAGACTTTCTTCACTGTCCCTCACTGGTCTTAGTGACCCTCTCTGGGACCCACTCAATGCAGAGCCAGCTCAAGAAGCCGTGCCGTTACCCAGAGCTGGGGTGGCCAAATGAGGATGTGGCCGAACCGTCCCGAACGTTTCAGCCACTTCCTGTTTGCTTCATGCGTGAGCAGGATTACATTTGCTTCCCCTCTTGCTGCTAGAACAGTTTGTAAAACCACAATAGTAATTTGGCTGTGATTGGGGGGTAAAGTGTCTCAGCTCTTGCAGTCTTCGCCTTCATTGTAGGACTGCACAAAATAGGGCACTGCTGCCCTGAGGAGCCTTGGTGACTATAATCACCTCATGTCTATTTAAGGAGCTGGGTAGAATAGAGGAGCTTGGGAAGACTTGCCCTTCAGCCTCCCACTTCCCACTGTGCTGTCTGGCCTTGCTCAGGGACTTCTCTAAGCCTCAGTTTTCTCATATGTGAAATGGGGATGCTGTCTGCCCTCGCTTTGAGGGTTGTTATGAGGACCAGCTAAAGCATTAGATAAAAAGTATGCATGCAGATCAGGTGCGGGCAAGATGTTAAGAACAGGACTGCCCTGGGCTGTTGTTTCTGGTTGTTTGGCAGGATGGCGTCAGAGCTCTGGAGCCCTCTCTGTGGCGATGGCTTTTACCTGGGATCCTTGGCTGAGAGCTGGAAGGGACCCAAACATTTTGCAGATGGAAAATGGGCCCAGAGAGGGATGTGACTTGTCTGAAGTCCCCTGGTATCAACCAGAACCAGCCTCTAAGCTAAAGCAGGCCAGGGACAGGAGAGTCAGGGATCCAACAAAGTTAACTTGATTTCAGAATGAGGAAAATGCTTGCAAGAGAAGTCCTCACTTTCTGAGAAGAAGAACTTAACACACTGGGGAAAAGGCAGGGCTTATGTATGTAAAAGGGGGTGGGTCATAGCAATTTTGTATCTTGGTTCTCCTGGTTTTCCTTTCATGTCATGGTACAGGTGTTTGTGGGTCCCATGGAAACAGTCTCTAAGTTGGGTAAGCATCGTTGAGCCTTGTAATCTTTCGAGTAAGCCTGTCAGGAATAGGGGTACAGAACCTGGCTTACTTGGCAGGGATTTTTGAGTAAGATCATTGATCCCTCAGAGAACACCCAGTGCTAGTCAAACAACACACGTGGCCAGGGGGTGAGATCATCCAGTGTGCAAAGGATTGTTGTTGTGCCAAACTCTGGGCACAGCCTGCTTGCTGGACCTTAGTTCTGGGAAACAGGGCAGGGAGTCTCCAGATGTCTTGATGGTAGACAGTAGTGACGGGCTGGACTTTAATCCAGGTTTTCTGGCTCTGAAACTAGTGCTGTTTCTGCTAGGCCCCATTGTCTCTCCAAGTTTAACACGAATTTATATTCTCTTGAAAGTGGAGATAATCAGAATCATGGTCTGGCTCTCTGGGCCATTTACTACTTTGCAGTATTAGTAATTTGTTCGAATAAGTACAGTTGGCACTATTGCAAATTTTTTTCCCTTATCCTTGTCCTTTCTTTTTTTTTTTTTTTTGGTCTAATTACATTAAAGTTGGGTTGGGCTTTGAAGGATAGTAGGACTGATGAACCTGAGAGCTTTGAATACACAAACAACTTGGTTCAGAAACCCATTGTTCTCCATTAAGATCATTTCATTTTTCTCCTTTAAGATAATTTCATTTTCCTCATGTGCATGATACACCTTCCAACTTTCTCCCTGAAGAAAATATTCATCATGAGGGATATCAAGATTCAGGGTAGTTGAACACGTTTTGGCCTCTTTAATTTCTTTCTTTCTTTTTTTTTTTTTCCCCTGAGGCAGTGGGGGTTAAGTGACTTGCCCAGGGTCACACAGCTAGGGAATATTAAGTGTCTGAGATCAGATTTGAACTCAGGTCCTCCTGACTTCAGGGCTGGTGCTCTATCCACTGCACCATCTAGCTGCCCTGTCTTTAATTTCTTAATCATGAACTATGCTACTCAGCAACTCTTCCTAAGTGACACCTTCTATGTGCCAGGGATTGCACTAAGTACTATTCCAAATGTGCTCTGATTTGATCCTCATAACTCTGGGAAGTAGATGCTATTATTATCCCTATTTTACACTTGAGGAAACTGAGGCAAGTGAAGTGACTTGTCCTAGAATCGTAGAAATAGTAGCTATCTAAGACCAGATTTGAACTCAGATCTTGCTGGCTATAGGTACAACTCTATATGCCGCTTGCTTCCTAAATAGCTTTTATTGCATATCTTTACTAGTTTTACTGTAAGGGCACTTATTTTTTGGAACCAGGTATAGGATTAGGAGGGCTTCATTTCTGGTTGCTGCTAAAGAATTTGGGGCAGCCAGGTGGCGCAGTGGTTAGAGCACCAGCCTTTTAGGGTCCGGGAATTCTCAGACCCTAACACCAGCCCCGAAGTCAGGAGGACCTGAGTTCAAATCTGGTCTCAGACACTTCCTAACTGTGTGACCCTGGGCAAGTCACTTAACCCCAATTGCCTCAGCAAAAAGCAAAAAAAAGAAAAAGAATTTCAGAGCTTAAAGATTCCTAGATAAACCTACCCTGCTTAAAAAAAAAATCTGATTTATTATTTTTTGTTTCCCTCAAAAATGCCTTTCTATCATTTTGTACTACACAGAAATTTGCCGTTATATTTATAGACCATAATTGATTCAACCTGTTTCCAATTATTGACCACTCCTATAGTTCCAGTTCTCTGCCATGATAAAAGAATTCTCATAGTTATTTTTGTACATGTGGGTCCTTTCCTCTTATTCCTTTGAGATAAAGAACTTATTGAAGAGGGTAGCTAGGTGGGGCAGTGGATAAAGCACCAGCCCTGAAGTCAGGAGGACCTGAGTTCAAATCCCACGTCAGACACTTACTTCCTAGCTGTCCCTGGCCAAGTCACTTTTTTGCCTCAGTCAAAAAAAAAGAACTTATTGAGGGTATTGCTGGGTCCCCTTCATTTTACAAAAGAGGAAACTCAGACACATGATTTCTCCAAAATCACATAGTTGATAATGATAGAATCAGGCTGAAATTCCTGGCCTATGAAATTCCAACTGAGTCCTACATAAAGAATCAGTGTGAAGAATAGTAGACTTTCTTCAGTGCTGATTTTTTTTTTTCTTTTTTTTTTTCCAGTCCCTGGTTGACATGGCGCCCAAATATATCTTAGAACAATTTCTACAGCAGGAGCTGCTCATCAATATCACTGAACATGAGGTAAGTCAACTCTAAGTGAACTCATTAGGGAAAAAAAAGAATAATGAAATACAGAAACATTCTCCTCATGAGTATTCAAAGCAGTGTGTTCCTAAGAACTGTCTGCCCAGCTGTCTTCAAAAGAATCTGGAAGTAAATATCAAAGATCAGTTTGAAGGAACTCAACATGGACAAATTGTTGATTGTTTTTTTCATGGGAAATGTAGGCCACGTGTTTAAGATTAAGACACCAATAATAAGAGTAGCTTAGAAGAAAGATTGGGGCAAAGTTAAGGCAAAAATAGTAATCTCATTTTTGAAATGAGGTGCAGAGGAAGAACAGACATTGAGGCATTAGGGAGAGAAGGAGGGCTTGTTCTGAAAACAAAGTCATATTGGGAATGAGTTCAATAGGCAACACTACATATGTACCACAAAGAGTATAGCACCCTCCAAAATTTGTAAAGAAATAATGGGGGAGAGATGGGAAAGCAAAGGGTGAGGGAAGATGATAAGGGAGGGAGGGATTCATGGGTAGAGGGATCTTAAGTAATAGCAAGATAAGTTGAGGAGCAGAATTAAAGAGCTAGCAGAGATAGGAAAGGGGTTTGTGTGTGTGTGTACATACATATAAATACAGAAATCTACAACTTGGGGAGGGGAGAATAAAGGTGTGCAGCAGAGAACAAAAGAAAAATTTATAAGGAAGTAAAGAAAAGATGGGCACTCGTGAATGTAATTTCTTCTAATATATATACTTTCTTGATATGGTAATTTGTTACATATTTTGAATCTTCCCATGTGTTCTGCTGGGCACGTGACAATGTTTTGTATTCCTCTTCTGTTTTTTTTCTTTACTTTTTTTTTTTTTAAATTTTTTATTTATTTTTATTTTATTTGCGTAACATATGTGTGGGTAATTCTTCAACAATAACCCTTACATAGCTTTCCGTTACAAATTTTTCCCCCCAACTCCCCACCTCTCCCCTAGATGGCAGGATATCCACTACATGTTAATTATGTTAAAATATTGGCAAATCGAATATATGTATACATATTTCCAAACTTATCATTGTTGTGCAAGAAAAATCTTTACACAAACGATATATCAGATAAAGGAAACACAATGTAAACAAACATCAATCAAGGAGTATGAGAATGTTATGTTGTGGTCCACATTTCACATCCCTCTCTCTGGGTGTATATGGCTTTCTTCAGTGAACAATTGGAGGTGGTTTGAAACATTTCATTGTTGAAGAGAGCCATGTCCATCAGAATTAATCGTCATATAGTACTGTTGTTGCCGTGTATAATGATCTCCTGGTTCTGCTCATTTCACTCAGCATCAGTTCATGTAAGTCTCTCCAGGCCTCTCTGAAATCATCTTGCTGGTCATTTCTTACAGAACAATAATATTCCATAATATTCATATACCATAATTTATTCAGCCATTCTCCAATTGAAGGGCATCTATTCAATTTCCAGTTTCTAGCCACTACAAAAAGGGCTGCCACAAACATTCTTGCACATGTGGGTCCTTTTCCTTCCTTTATGATTTCTTTGGGATATAAGCCCAATAGAAATGCTGCTGGGTCAAAGGGTATGCACAGTTTGATAACTTTTTGAGCATAGCTCCAAATTGTTCTCCAGAATGGCTGTATCCGTTCACAGCTCCACCAACAATGCATCAGTGTCCCAGCCCTCCCACAACCCCTCCAACATTCATCATTAACTTTTCCTGTCATTTTAGCCAATCTGACAGGTGTGTACTTTTTTTTTTTTAAATAAGAATTTTTAAAAAGAAAATATGGAAGTAGATGGGCATCTGCTCCAAAAGAGACCAAACGGTCCTAGACTGCTGGAAGGGACCTTAGAGGTGATCCAGCTCTGACCTTGGGCTTGTGCCAGGGCTCCTGCCTGGAAAACCTCAGTCTAGGGCTGTGCTGCTCCATCAGGAGAAATGAGGCTAGGAGGCAGCATTAAAAATTAGGGCTCGCTGCTTTGCTTCTGCAGTTCAGGATGAGGAGAGTTGTGTGGCCAAGGCATAGGAAAAGCTTTCACCCTTGAGGTTGGATTTGATTTGAAGAATAGTGGGATATGGAAAAATGAAGGGTGAGTGGGAGGGGCGATTTCCAGTTGCCAGGGTGAGGAGGGGGTTGGTGGAGGCTGCAGCCTCCACAGGGAACAGGGAGGAAAGCTTGGGTCAGCCAGAACCATTCACGGCCACGAGTTTTGTCATTAAGTGCTTGCTCGGTGCCTCAGGAGTCACAGCCTAGAGAGCCCAGTTAGAAGGGTGTTGTCGGGAGCAGGGCGTTAGGGTTTAGAAAGTGACAGGCGGGCGTGCTTGGGCAAGTGGCAGGAGGGCTGGGATCATGGCCTAGAAAGCCAGGAGCAGACGAGGGGACAAGTCCAGTGACTTAAGGCTTATGGAGCTGCTGCGCGGTGGGCCTTGTGTCCCCAAGAGCCTGGCATAGAGCACATTTAGAAAAGCTTGTTCATGGATTGGGAGACCTAATTCCCCAGACATCTAACTATTGGAGAAAGCATGCGGGAGAGACAGGCCTGAGAGTGCCAGTCTGTGGCTGCCCCGCCGGACTTTCCTTTCATAATTGGCTGTTGGTTTTTGTTTTGGGTTTTTTTTTTCAGCTGGTTCCAGAGCACGTTGTCATGACAAAAGAGGAAGTCACTGAGCTGTTGGCGCGATAGTATCCTTCGTGCTCCGCTGACCGGCCCCTTTCTTTCTGGGCATCAAGAGCTTGGGGGAAGGGGGAAGGATGGGGGGAGGGGTGGCGAAGATTGCCATCGGACCAGGCTCTTTACTAGGGCCCCAGGGTCAGTTTTTCCTTCACTCGGTTCATCAGTAAGCTTCGAGAAAACCAGCTGCCCAGAATCCAGGCTGGAGATCCGGTGGCACGTTATTTTGGAATAAAGCGAGGGCAGGTAAGGAAGCAGAGCTGCCCAAGGACAATGGATGGCATCAGTGCTCCAGCCTTTAGAATTGGTCAGTTTGGCAACCTCAGAGACGTCTCCAATTTCCCTTTGCCTTTCCTCCCCTTACATATGCGTCCGGCACCCTTTCACCACGCACATGGCCGGCCCTTTAGTTCTAGTTCAGACCCTCATCACTTGGCTGGCTTATTAAAGTCTCCTCATTAGCTTCTTTACCTCATGTTTTTGTACAATCTCTGGCTACAAGGGGAAATGGTCTCCCCCTTTTGGAATGCGCTCCCTCCTTACCTTCACATCAAGGAACATTTGGAGCTTTCTTCAGTCAGCTCAGGTTCTTCCTCCTCAAGAAGGTCTTTCTTGCTTCTCCCTTTATTAGTGCTTTCTCCCTCTCAAGAGAAGGAGAAATGACAGCATAGGTGAAGTGTGTGAGGGTTGAGCTGGAGCTAGAGAAGCCTTCTCACTTTACAGGTAAATCACAGGCTTCCAGGGTTGCTCAGGGTCACGTGGGTCAAGCTAAGTGGCAGAACCAAGTTTTGAAGCCAGGTCCTCCTCCAAATGGAGTGCCCCATTACAGCCTTGAGATTACATAACAGTGGATTCATTTACTGTGTGAATAGGATGGAATCAAAGTTTGTGGAAAAGCTGACATTGAGTTTGACTGACCATGTTTGTATTTTATGTTTATTTTTTTCTTTATATTCAACAAATGATGATGGGCTTTTTCCTTTTGGATTTGTAGGTGGTGAAGATCATAAGACCCAGTGAAACAGCAGGCAGATATATCACTTACCGGCTGGTGCAGTAACAGGCTCCTGACTCCCTGAGAAGTAAGTTGGGGCTTTTCTTTCAACCTCTCTGATGATAGTGAGTTAATTCAGCACCAGACTTGTGCAATTTTTGGTGAAAAGATTTTATGTTCCATTTTAACATCTTGATGTTCCTGCCATTCCAGTTATAGCACCCTCCAATCTTAGCTGCAATCAATATTCAGCCCAGAACCCCAAGTAAATGAGTCTAGTCTAGAACCTATTTCTTCTTTAACATAAGTGAGTTCTTTTGCTCACTTTTAATCTAATAACTTGCTGGTGTGGAGAGGGGGAACACTCTCAGGGGCAAATCAAAGCTGGTGGTCTACTCAGGTTCCCAGAAAATGCTGAGGTTGTCTGTAGGTCTGTGGTACCTCTAAGATCTCGGATCTGAGCACTACCTTTCCCTACATGCTTAGTCTCTCAGAGGCTAGAGGAGAATGTAAATAGAAAGCTTGACTCCACATCTCCATTTTGCTGTGGTCTGAGGTCACTTCTTTGTCACTCCTTTCTGCCAAGTCCATAGTGTTTGCCCTGAGGACCCTAGAGAAAGGGTTGTTAAATAGCTTGTTAATGGCTATGCCCTCAGGTGACCAAAGGAACCATGGCATGGCTTGTGAGACTGCAAATGGTCTCCCTGTCTTTCCCTCTGGACCCCCCACACTTTAGTAGATTGTTTCATAAGGTGCCATGGCCAGGATTAGACAACAACTGTTTGGCCCATTATCCTGTCCAGACCTACAGCTTTTCCAGCATTAAGGAATCCAGCATAGTCGGAGAACCTTGGATCATGTCCATTCAGTTGCAGGAAGATTTGTATTGGAGGTGAATTGTAGATCTTACTAATTGAGTTTTTGCCAGAAGAGTTGCTGGGAAACAAATCCCTCTTAAGCCCAATCTGAGTCACCATCGGCCTGTTTTCAAGTATCCCAGCTGTAGTGCTTTCTCTGGTGTATAGCAGGCAAACAAAAGCACAGCCTTTCATCTTGGATCGATGTGGTCAAAGAATACTTTAACCTCTTGGGTAGAGTGAGAATTGTGCAGCTATTCAGGATCTCCCTTTAACTCACTCAACTCAAGTCCCCATCCTCTCTAACATACAATTGCCAAAGGCCTTTCCTTAAAGCACAGTTCTGACCATCTCACTCCCATTAACTCTGGTGGTCTCTAGGATCAAGTAAACTGGGTATTGAGGGGTGTTTTAATTTGGTGGGTTTTTTGAATCTGTTTTTGTTTTTTGACATTTGAAGCCTTTTAAGTCATGACCTGGTCCTTATGATCCCTTACTTGCCTTCTCCCCACTTGGGTGGTCCAACCAAACTGGCCTAGGGGCCTTCCTGCTTCTCACACAAAAAGTTCTCTCCCCCCTTGGCTGGAATACTCTCCTAGCTCAGTCTGCCTCTTCAGATCCCCGGCTCTGTTCAAGACTCAGCTAAAATAGTGTCTATACACATGTCTGACTTATATATGTTGTCTACTTTATCTGGAATGTCACCTGGAGGGCGGGACATTTCTTCCTTTCTCCATAGCCACTACTTGACACACACCTGGCACTAAATGCTTGTTGATTCTTTCATGTTACCCAGCATCCCTGGAAATGCACTAGAATCCTGTCTGAGCACGCCCGGCAGATCCACCTGGGAAGCCATTCACTCACAGGCTGAGTGCTGCCTGACCCAGTGAAGAAAGCCTAGGGTTTTCCTTCTCACTTGCCCAATGGGACAAATTGGAGACAAAGAAATGGCAGGGGATCTTTTTTTGGACAGAAATTGTGGGGAGATTACTGGTTCACAAAATAAAATGTAAATCTTGGATCTTGGTCCCCAAGCCATCCTTTGCAGAGGTACCCGATAATATACAGATCTGGTCACGCTATTTCCCTCCCTAAAACTTGTAGTAGTTCTGTTGTGTCGAGGATAAATGACAACTCATCTTTGATCTTTCATGTCTTTTTGTGAATTATTCTGCACTATTTTAAGGCTTTACCTCATCTGGAAAACCCCCTTTAATCTCTACCCATTGGAATTATTCTTACCAATTCTTGACCTGAGGGGTCCATTTCTTCCTTGAAGCTTTATCCTTGGTAAAAAGGGTAATTTGGCATGGTAGAAATGGTGCTGGACTTGGAATGAGGAAAAATAGAGGTTGAAATCTCATTGAGCCTTTCATTTCATTGTTTGTTAAATGGCAGTAGGACCTCCCATAGTGTTTTTGTGAGAATTACATGGGTATGTCTAAGGTGCTTTGCAACCATAAAAGCACTATATGAACATCATTTATTTCTCCTGTAAAAATTGTCTATGCTCATTTTGTAGTGTTCAGATTTAATTTACCTTTGTTAAATTTTATCTTGTATTATACTTGTTTGTGATCTCACATTAGACTGTAAATTTCTTGAATGTAGCAAGTCTCATTCATCTTTGTTGTCCCCAAGTGCCTAGTACAGTGCTTTGTCTATGACAGGTACTCAATAAACAGTTTAATTGAAATGTGTGCTTAGTATTGCTTTGGATCTGATGGTCTCCAAGTTTTATCCAAATTAGTGCCAATAAATGAGAATTAGGTGGGGTTCCAGGTTAAATTTGTACACTGGTTTAGCTGTCACACCCTCACTTGTGCCAATCAATTTTCAAGGTAGTATCTTTCTGTTCTCTTTTCAGGAAGTTGGCATTTGTCCTCCTTGAGAACAGAAGGGGTGCTGGTGCCTGGGGGCATTGCTCTATGGCCAGGCTTGCTCTTGGGGCCTCTAGAATGAGTCTGGCCTTTTTTTTTTTTTTTTCCTTTTGTACTTAAGGGAGGAAAATCTGGCATTAGATAGAACTGGCAGAGGGAAATGTTATGATCTTAGATTTCCTCCGAGTCTGCATGACGCTTGTGAGATGCCTTGGACTATTGTGCTGGGCTGCAGAGGCTTCCACCAGGACTGATGGGTGATGGGACTTTCCAGATACTTAGATTTAGGTTTTGTGTGGGGAGGGGGGGAAAAAAGGCAGCATGCCCCCTTGTGGCTTTCCTGTAGAACAGGTTGGTTAGAGTGTGGGGGTCTGCCTGGAAGCCCCCTCTCTGTGGCTTTTAAATAGGCTCACCTGCCCAAGGGGAGGTGTCTTCCCTCCTGTGCTGCTGACTTGGGTTGAATGACAAAGAACACGTGGCTCAACTTGAGTCCCAGGGTCCAAGTGTCAGTTCAAGCACATATAACTGAGGTCTTAGGGCGGCTCCTGAGCCTCTTTTGGGTGGCTCAGACTTGATTTACACTACCCCTTCCACCTTGAAATCTCAGTGAAATTTTCAGTTGAGAGGCTGGCGGCAAGAATGAGTTATTTACCCAGAAGAAACGAGCTCCAAAATTTATTTCAAGCAAAGAAATTAATATTTTTTAATGTATGTGCATTTCAGTCCCCAGCAAGATGAATAAACATTTATACAAACCACGAGTGTTGTGCTTCCAAAGGACCACGATAGATTTCTCTGACCATGGCAGCTAACAAGCCTTGCTCGCAGCCAAAACAGTGCCTCTAGTCCCATTTAGTGCCTCCAATTTCCAGAACAGTCTTTCTTCTATTCTGCTTGCTTCTACAAGCAGCCCAAAAGCATCTTGCTAAGGAATGGAATCAGATCCAGTAGTGCTCCATGTGGCACAGGGAAAGACTTAAGTTGAGAAACTTGGATCTCAGCTCTAACCATTAACAGTGGCTGTGTGACCATGAACAAGTTTATAACCTAAGCCTCAGGCACCCATTTGGTAAAGAGAGGAACCTTGCATTATCTCCCTGGGCTGTTGGGAGGAAAGTTTTTTATAAGCCTTAAAGCAGTGTTTATGTGTCTGCATACATACATTATAATTTTTAACGAGCTAGGTTTTGGCAACTTTGTAAGGATGGTATATGAACTGAGGGATACTTGGTGGCTTCAGGGAAGAAAGATGTCATTGCTATGACATTTTACACTGCTGTCACATGGAAATGCTGTATATGGGGGGAGGAAGAGTTGGGGAACCATCCAGACTAATTCCTGGCTCAGGATCCTCCTAAGTGCACTTCCCACTATGTACTGATAGTCCAGAACTAGAAAGGCATTCTCCCAGTTTGAGAAACCAACCTCTCTGTGCATTAAGTCCAGCCATAACCACCCCACTGGGATAAAGGTGTCTACATTAGACACACCTCAGGATTTTTGGGATAAAGATGGAAAGCTAGGTCTTGTTTTGTTTGGACTTTCTACCTGTGAAGGATCACACTTGCAGATTTTAAAATTGCCATATTGCAAAGTATAAAAGTCTTGCTCTCCCACCAGAACTCCTAGGTACATCAGGAACCTAATGCTGTACAAAGGCTGTAGCCCAGAAGTCGGGTTCATTTTTTTGTCACCGTAGGCCCACCAGGGGCCTGATAAAGTTATTGGATACCAACTTTAAAAGAGAAGGAACCCGCCTACTCCCTGCCTCTTCTAATAATACATGAAAAGCATGTGGGTCTCTGGGGGCACTGAATCCAAGATGGCTCAGGGGATAACATCATATCATTTACATTTTCCCCCTGAGAGATCCTTCACCTCCCTACATAAAAAAAAAAAAAAAAAAGTTTTTAAAAAAGCAATCCATTGGCAAAAATCACTTGTTTTCAAATAAGAGTTCTGGCCCTCTGAAGCAGCGAGCTGGATAGCAGTAATCGTGATGCCCAGGATGGAGATATTGCCAGATCCGTGGAGAAAAAAAAGTGAAAAACTCATTGAAATTCCCATAGCGTGGACCAGGGAAAAAGTGACCAGGCAGGATGACTGGAGCTGTGGCAGCCATGTCTATCTGATCTACATTCGACAAAGCGGCCTTTGCGAAGTTCTGCAGAACTCTGGAGCAGCCCTCTCTGCCCAGAACCAGCTGCAGATTTATGGGTTTATGTCTCAAATAGATCTCTTGCTTTCCCGAAACTTTGTGGCAGAGATCAAATTCTCTGTTGACGGCTTCCATTCAAACAAACTCTGGCTGCCTTTCCCCATGAGTGCCCATGGTGAGCTTCCCCCTCCTCAGCCTAACTGCGGGAAGCTGCCAGCTGGCTGGCCGAGCCTCGGAGGCAGGGGAGAGCTCTGCCAGGAGGGTGTTGTTGGACTGGTTGGCATTGTAGGAGGAGAGCTGTAGGACCAGCCCCTCTCGGCCCGGCTCCTGATCGTCATCGTCGTCGCCATCACTCTGCTCCCCTCTGATGGGGTCCAACTGCTCTACGCTCCCGCTGTGGCTCTGGGACCCTTCCTCCGTGCTCGTCTCGCTTTCTTGCTTCATCAGTTGGCTGAGCCGGCACAGGGCGCTGGCGCCATCTGACACTTGCAAATCTGAGCTGTCTTCTAGTTCGGAGTCTGAGTCATTGGAACGGTTAATGGATTCTAGGGAAACCAAGGAAATCACAGCTCCTGTCTACAATTCACAAAGTGCTCTGTACACATTTTACTAGAACCCCTAGTATGCACATTACACGCTGGGGCTACAAAGACAATAAAGTACCTGGTCGCATCCCCTCCCTGAGAACTTGCCTTCTCTTTTTTGTTTGGGTTTTTTGGAGAGGCAGCTGGGGTTAAGTAACTTGCCTAGAGTCACAGCTAGTAACTGTTAAGCATCTGAATTTGAACTTGAGTGTTCCCCGACATCAGGTCATACTCTACCCAAGGCACCATCTAACTGCCCCTCCAAACTTCATTTTTATTTTATCCTAGAAGCAATGGAGAAAGACTGAAACTTCTTAATAAAATTGGAGAGCAGATATGGAAGCTGCAGGGGGCAACTAGGTGGCTCAGTGGATAGACACCAGTCCTGAAGTCAGGAGGACCTGAGTTCAAATCTGGCCTCAGACACTTAACACTTCCTAGCTGTGTGACCCTGGGCAAGTCATGTAACCCCAACTGCCTCAGCAAAAAATAAATAAATAAAAAGGCTACTGACTGCAGCAGCTTACAAGAATGAGGGCCTGAAGAAAGGAGTAGGTACATGAGTCAAGAGAAGCAATCATTCAAAAGATACGGAGAAAGGACTGACGAGAGAGATGAGGTTGGGAAAGGTGAGACCCTAGTAACTGGAAACATGGTGGGGCCTTCAAAAAGAATAGGGAAATTTGGAGGCAGGACTGCTTAAGAGAATAAGAGAAATGAGTCCCATTTTATTTGGACTGAGTTAGAAAAGGAGATGGGAGATACAGAGTTGTCCAATGAGAAACTGGTGCTATGGACCAGATTATTAGAAGGCTGTTGAGGGTTAGCTGTAGAGACCTGGGAGGCCCATGGGTGGAGAGGCTCACTATGGCAGCTGATGACAGTCCTAAGGGAGAGGGAATGGAGAGAGAAGATGGTCCACAACAGAGGGGGAGGGGGCAAGAAATGGCTGCTGCTGATCCAGCAGAGACCACCAAGAAGGAAATAACAGCCAGGAATGTGCAGACCCAGAGAAAAGCAGAAGTTGAGGAAGACGAGGAGGAGGAGGAAGCAGACGTCAAGTCAAAGAAAAGCAGAAAAGACCATTGGATTCAGCAGGTTTTTTGTTTGAGTGATGGGGAAGGAAGCCAAACTGCAAAATCAGTCAACAAGCATTCTTTAAAAGAATAACGGCTTGTCCCCAAATGCTCTCTCCTGAGCCCCCTCCTTTCCCCCTTCTCTAAGCATCACTTGATGACCTTATCAGCTTCCACCAGATCTGGAGATCCAGGCCAGACTCAACCTCCAGTCCCAAGGAATTCTCAATATCTAAACATGTCCAGATAGAACTCATCATCTCTCCCTGCAAACCCTCCCCTCAACTTACTTGTTACATTAGTACCACCGTCATCAGGGCCTGCAAACTTAGTGTCCACCCCTTCATCCCCCTCTTTCTACATACCCAATCTGAGGCTGTCTACTTTCACATGCACCTCTTTATCTCCTTGGACTCCTCGCCAAAGGCTGACACAATTGCCCTACATGCTGACCATACAGGGGGCTCCAACTCACCTCCATATGCATCCGTTTGGAAATCCAGGTCCTGTGTATCTCCACTCACCTCCAAGAAAGGTATCTCACCCCTAGGATGCTCAGAAGCTGGTCCATCCTAGAAAGAAGTTGAGAGAAGTGAGTCCTATAGATAAAGCCAAGCTACATCCCAGAGAAATTTGGATGGGATTTTGGACCCAGATTTTGGTTCAGGAGACTTCATCAAGTAGCCTGGTAGCTTCTCTTCAACTTGGGAGTCTTAGAGGGTTGCCTGGGCCAGCCAATTCAAGATTAAGTGACTTGTTTAGAGTCCAAATCAATCAATATTTATTAATTACCACTATGTACCAGGCAGCATGCTGAGTGCTAGATTTCCCCTCCTATAAAGCTAGTACCTGTCAGAGGCAGGGACTAATCTTCACTAAGCACACTATTTTAGAGACAGAAAAAACCCTCTCCCCAAGCCTTCCCCAGAAAGCCTGAGATTGACAAGTCAAGGATGTTTTGGAAATTAGATAGACAAACATCTCACACTACATCAAGAATAAGGTCAAACAGGGTACATGATGAGGACATAAAGTGTGATACCCTAAGCAAAAACCTGCCCTTTTGGAAAAGGGAAGAATTTAAGACCAAACAAGAGACAAAGAATATTGCAAAATGTACAGTGGATAATTTTGATTATATTAAAAAAAATTTTGCAAAAAATATATAGAAAACAGTCAAATTTAAAAGAATATGTGTCATTTCCCAATTGATGAGTATTCAAAGGATATGCACAGGCTGTCTCTATCAGAGCACAAAAATCTGATTAGAAAAATGAAAATTACAACAACTCTGGCTGACGGGAAGTGAAAAATATTGGAGGGGATGGGGGAAAATGGGACCCTAATGTACTGCTGGTGGAACTGAAAAGCAACTCAACCTTTCTGAAAAGCAATTTGGAACTATGCCCAAAGGATTATAAAAATGTGTATACCTTTCGACCTAGTAATACCAGTACTAAGTCTATATCCTAAAGGGGAAGGGGGAAATATATTATATATAAATGTGTGTGTGTATGAATATATATATATACCCCCCCCCACACACACACACACATATAAACAGCACTTTTTGTGGTGGCTAGGAATTGGAAATTGAGGGATGCTCATCAGTTGGGGAATGGCTAAATAAGCTGTGGTACCTAATTGTGATGGGATCCTATTGTGCAGTAAGAAATGATGAGCAGGATGATTTCAAAAAAACCTGGAAAAACTTACATCAACAGATGCAAAGTAAAGTAAGAACTGGGAGAACGGTAAACACAGTAACAACAATAATGTTTGATGAAGGGTGAATGAATGACTTAGCTCTTCTCAGCAATGTAATTCAAAATAATTCCAAAGGATTCATGATGGAAAATGCTATCCACTCCCAAGAAGAAACCAACAGAGTTTGAATGCAGACAGAAGCATTATTTTTCTTTTTTTGGTTTGAGATTTGTTCCACCAAATGACTCACATGGAGTGTTTTACAAGATTGCACAATGTAGGGAGAGAATTTCGAACTCCAAATGAATGTTAAAAAATGTCTTTATATGTAATTGGGGAAAAAATAAAATATTTTTTTAAAATGCAAGGGCCACCTATCGTGGCCTTAGCAACAACGATGATAAAAACATTCAGCTAACTGGTATGAAGTTTGAGGCCTAAAAGTACTCTTCTCCCTGCCTTTCCTTCCTTTTTCCCTTCTCTCTTTGGATATTCTTGTTCTTGTCTTTTAGATAAATTATTTTATCAAAACACACAGAGATAGAAGGCAGCAAGTCTAGCAATTATAATGAAGACCCCCTTCTTCCTCCAGGAGGTGGATGGACACCCTATCTTTTCCTTAAGGGCCTTTCTGGGGGGAAAGGCAAGATCTTCAGCTCCCGGAGATGGCAAGGAGAGGGCAGGGGGACCACCAGACTACCTGACAGCCCCTTCTGTGGTACTTTACTGAGACTGTCTGGTCCCCTAGTTAGCTCCCCTTGCAAGTGGCCCCAAGTAGCTAATGTTTCTTAGTCACAGGAGGGAAGGAGGGGCTTGTTGCCAGCCCCATATTCCCAGTTCTTCACCAGTCATCGCTTGTTTCCTGCCTGCTAAGTCCTGTTCTTTGTCCTGCACATCCCTAAAAGGGCACTTTTAAAAGGGCAGCCATTCCCTGCCTTGGGGCCTTAGCCAAGGCCCTATTTCTTGGTAAATTCATGCTTTCCTAACAAACTGATTGTGCTCAGAACTCTATGCCTCTTGTTGTTCAGTGGTTTTCCATCATCTGAGACTCTTTGTGACCCCATTTGGAATTTTCTTGACAGAGACACTGCAGTAGTTTGCCATTTTCTTCTCCAGCTCATTCCACAGATGAGGAAACAAAGGGAGATGGGGAAGTGACTTTCCCAGATTAGTAAGGTTCTCAGGAGCCTTCCTGACTCCAGGCCCAGGCTCTATCCGCTGGGCCAACTAGCTGCTCCATCTGTGCCTGACCATGGGGAATCACTCCTAACTCTCCCCCAGAGTGCTTTCTTCACCTGCAAAATGAGAACAACGATGACATAATTGACCTCAAGGGGTGTTGGTGGGGAAAGCAAGTTATGAGTTTGATACTGCTACAGAAATGAGGATTTAGCTTTATTAATACTATGATTCATAATAGGGATTCCCACTGATAGAGAATATGAATAAAGGTAATCTCTTTCTATAGCACACGGGTAGCCGGTGTGGATTCTGTTCTACAAACAGAAAGCATCCAGGGACCCCGTGTAACTCCTCCTGGGGAAATCTTCAGTCCAGCTGCACCCCTCCATGGAGCTGGCCATGGTGGGCAGGCTCATGTCGGTCAAGGGGCTTCCTCCTGCACACCTACCTCACTGTCAGGGCTCTCCTCCTGCACTTCCCCAGCAGGGATCTCAAAGATCACACTGTAGTAGGATATGAGGGTCTCCACAATGCGGGCCTGGTGGGGGTAGTCCACCAGGGAGGAGAGAGACACAGTGGCCTCAGTGGGCCGGGGGCGTAGGAGAGTGGGCCCAAAGACAATGCCCAGGTTGCCAGAAGTCATCTTGTTGTCCTGCTCCACCTCCACAATCCTGCCCGGGGGAGAAGGTAACATATTAATAAAGGTATCAACTGTCCTTCTCGGCAGACAACAGGATGGTTTACCTGTAGAATCCTAGAGAATTGACTAGAAAACTAGGGAAAACAATAACTTATAGTAAAGTCACGGGATATAAAATAAGCCCTCCAATCATTAGCATTTCTATAGGTTATAGACAAAGTCCACAGCGAGGGCTAGAAAGAGAAATTCCATTTAAAATAACTGCAGACAACAAAGCAGAGACTATATGAATAGAATTCCAAAACACTTTTCACACAAATAAACAACTGGAAAATATCAACTGCTCACAGGGAGGCTGTGCCAATATAATAAAAATGACAATTTTAATTAATTTTTCACCAAACTACAAAAATATTATAGAGCTAGGAAATTCATCTGGAAGAGCAAAAGTTCAAGAATATCAGGGGACCCTATCAATGAAAAAAAGTGGAATAAAGTGGCTTACAACTTTATTACAAAAGTGGTAATCACCAAAACAAACTAGCTAAGAAATATAGTGGTGGATCAGTGGAATAGACAAATACACAATACATAGTAATCTAGTGTTCTGACAAACACAAAGATCCAAACTTTTAGAATAAGAAATCACTGTGACAAAACAGGAAAACTATTTTGGCAGAATCTAGGTACAGACCCACACTATATACCATGATAAGGTCAAAATGGGAACATGATTGAGATATAAAGGGCAATGCCATAAGCAAATTAGGGAAATACAGAATCTGTCAGATCTACGGATAAGGGAAGAAATTAGGACCAAAAATGAGATAACAGGATATTTTGAGATATAAAATGGTCATTTTAAAATTTAAAAATGTTTTGCATAAACAAAACCAATGCAACAAAAATTAAAGCGGAAAGCTGGGGAGAAGGGGAAATTTATACCAAATATATTTGATAAAAAGCCTGATTTCTCATATAGAGAAACTGAGTCAAATTTATAAGAATATAAATCATTAGGTAGCTAGGTAGTACAGGAGGACCTCAGTTCAAATTTGGCCTCAAAAAAAATTTGAGGCCACTTGACACTTACTAGCTGTGTGACATTGGGCAAGTCACTTAACCCCAATTGCCTCACTCCCCCACCCCCCAAAAAAAAAGACTACAAGTCATTTCCCCATTGATAAACAGTCAGTTTTCAGAAACTGACAGTTTCAGAAACAGGCAGTTTTCAGAAGAAGAAATCAAAGCTATCTGTAATCATATATAAAAAAAAAAAATGCTCTAAATCGCCACTGGTTAGAGAAATGCAAACTAAAACTCTAAAGTACCATCTCACAATTATCAGATTGACTAATATAACAGAAAAGAAAAATGATTAATGTTGAAGGGAATGTGCAGTGTTGGTGGAGTTGCGAACTAATCCAAACATTCTGGAGAGTAATTTGGAACGATAACCATGCATATCCAGCAATACCACCCAACAATCCCAAAGAGATCAAAGAAAAAGGAAAAAGACCTTTATATATTATAATATATAATATTATATAATTACAAAATTATATAATTTTGTATATAATACAAAAATATTTATAGCAGCTCTATTTGAGGTGGCAAAGAACCAGAAATCAAGGGGATGCCCATCAATTGGGGAATGGCTGAACCAATTGTGATATATGCTTGTGATGGAATATTACTGTGTTATAAGAAATGACAAGAATAGGATGGTTTCAGAAAAACCTGGAAAGATTTATATGAACTGATGATAAAGTGAACAGAACCAGGAGACCATCGTACACAGCAACAGTAATATTGTACAATAATCAATTGTGAATGACTTAGCTACTCTTAGCAATACAGTGATTCAAGATAATTCCCAAAGACTCAGGATGAAAAAATGCTAATCATCTTCAAAGAGAGAACTAAGATAAAGAATATTTTATTTTACTCTATTTCTGTGTATTTGAGGAAATACACAGCTTAAAATTGGAAATGTTTTTCGTGACTGTGGATGTATAATCTATATTAAATAATTCCTTGCCTTCTCAATGAGGGGGGAAGACAGGAAAAGTGGGAAAGAACTGAGAACTCAAAATTTTAAAAAGAGACTATATCAAGTTGTTTTTACATGTAATTGAAAAAAATACACCAGATTTTTTAAAATGATAGTATTGTACAGGTTCCATGACAATTTAAGGGTTGTGTTGTATTTTCTGCATGATCACTTTGAGAAGGGACTTTTAGGGTTTATCTGTATTAGTTGATATGACACTTTCACAGCAACCCTGTTGCTAGAGGCCCTCAGAGATTATCAGATCTCCATTCTACAGCTGTGGAAAGTAAGACCCAGGGAATTCAATAATTTGCCCAAGATCACACTGAATAAAGATTCAAAACTGAATAATTGATACAATAACAACATTATAAAGACAAATAGCTAGACTAAAAGACTTAACTCTGACCCATCCAATGACCAAAGGATTTGTGATGAATCCGAAGGACTATGAATAGACTCAGGGTATGCATCTTTAGGACGCAGCCAAAAGGGAAATTTGTTTTGCTTGACTGTGAATATTTACCATAGTGTTTGTGGTTTTTTTCCCTTTTTTTCAATGGGACAAAGGGGAAATGAATGGAAGGAAAGGAAAAAAAAGACATCAATTGAAAAAAGCATTCTCAACACAGAGTCCCGGCCTGCAAATCTGCCTTTCCTTCCTCCCTCTGGACAGCTGGACGGCCCCCTGCCTGACCCCCTCACCTCCGAAGGTGCCGAATGAGGTACTTGAGCGTGGCTTTGTTCTCTGGGGGCAGCTCCTTTAACAGGTCCCGGAGTCTGCTTATCATGGCTTCTGTATTCTGCTCCTTGTCTCCGTCGGATTCAGTTCGGCCCCGATTCGCCTTGGCTTCTGCCTCGGCCTGAAGGCTCTCCTTGGCCAACCCCATGAGTTCATGATAGAGGCGGAATGAAAGGATGGGCTCAGGCAGCTGTGGAGGACCAGAGAGGAGTGAGGGTCTGGGGGCCAGCTCCCACCAATCCCCCCTTCCTCATCCACTTTCTCTAGCACCTCAAGGGTCATAAGGCATTTTCTCCACAGTACTATTAGTGCCATTTTACAGATGTGGAAACTGAGGCTCAGAAAGGAATCAGCACTTGCCTCTGGTCAGAGAACCTCTAGGTTCTAGGGCCGGGATCTGCAGCGCCCATGATTCAGCTGTTTCTACCTCACTACTGTTTCTCAATAATTTTGGTTCCCTTTTTCTATAGCAGATTAAATGTTACAAACAGCCTCCTTATAACTTGGTGATCATGAAAGGTTCATTATCCGTAAGGACAAAGGCGAACCAGAGTCCGGAGGCTGACTTGTCTAGCCCCCAAAAGCACTGGAGCTAGGACCTGAATGCACTCCTGATTCTAAAGCACCAGAGCGCCTGGCAATTCAGCAAGAAGGGAGTGCCTCTTGGGCCCCCACTCTGGGCTAGGTCTCTGGGTCCTGGGCCTTGCCCCACACCTCTGACCTGAGACTCTAACCCTCTTGGACGTCTGGCCTGGACCACTTGCAGCTCAGAAAGGCCCCTCTCTAACCTCAAAGAACTCCAGAAGCCCAAGTGTCAGAAGTGACCCCTGTGGACCCCTGGCCAGAATTCCTTTTATAGTGACTGGTCCTCGGCCTCTTCCTGCAAATCTCCCCCTTCTTCCCACAGGGGCCGCCCCAAACTTTAGAATGGCTCTCACACAGCCTCCAACCGGCTTCTGGACTGACTGAACTGTTCTATTATCTCGCCCACAAAAAACCCTTAAAAGAATCTGTCAGATGGTCTGCTGAGCCATCAATGACTGTGATGTAAAAACAAAAAGGAGAAATCACTTTTTTAAAAAAGTCCTGTTGAGGCAGCTAGGTGGTATAGGAGATAGAGCACTAGTTCTGAAGTGAGGAGGTCAGGAGTTCAAATTCAGCCTCAGACAGTTGCTAGCTGGGCAAGTCACTCAACCCCAAATGCCCTTTCTTAGTCACCACCACCCAAAAAAAAAAAAAAGAAAAAAAAAAAGTGTTAAAAGTACAGAGATGTCCTAAGACATCCTTTCTCCACCCTTACCTTCATCCTGTCCAAGCCGCTCTCAGACTATTGAATATCTATATTCTGATCACCCTGCCCCCAAATCAATTAAAAATCAATTAATAAATAAAATTTATCAAACATCTATTAAGAGATGGGATGAGACTGGTCAGACTAATTCTTGACAAAGCCATAGGAATAACCATGTTCTTTTCTAGACAGGCTGAGAGAAGCCACCCGTCCTGCAAACATTTCAGGGGCAGGGGGCTTTGCATCTGCTCTTTGGGATACAGGAAGTTTGTTTCTGGGGAGGTTCCCACACAAGATCTAAAGCTGGATGAAGTTTTTGGAGCACTTGGGGATGAGCGGACTGAGTGGCTCTGAAGCAGCAGAGGCCCGTGTGTCTGAGGAAGCCTGGGGGCTCCTGGAGGAACAGACTGAACTGGACCTAGGAGGCTCGGCCTCCACCCTCCACGCCAAGGCTCACCTGCCGCAGGTAGAGTTTCAGGACGTTGCTGATATCATGCGGGGAGGCTTGGGACAGCTCCACCAGCTCCTTGCCATTCTCAAACGCCTGGCAGAGTTTCTCCACGCGGGTCTTGACGCCATTAACCCGGTAGATTCCCTGTGTGGGCCAGAACACAGAAGGTCGCAGCCAGAACCCCGGAGACCTCTCCCCCAGAGTGCCCTGGACCAGGGGAAGGCAGGCAACAGGAGTACAGGCCTCGGAGTCCAAAGAGCCAAGTCTGGTCCCCGGTCCTAATCAAGCACATGCTGCCCGAGGGGCTGTGGGCGAGGGTCCCCAGCACCATTTCTGCAGCCCCCCTGGCTCTAAGCAGGGTCTATCCAAGGGGCGCGAGCAGCCAGAGGGCACCAAGCGCCTGAGCTCAGCTGGGATCGCTCACGTCCCAATTCCATGGCCCAAAGCTGCCCACCATCATGGACCAGCCCCACAATACCCGGGAGTTTGTGATTGCTGCTGTATGAAGGCTGCAGGTGGAGATGGGCAACAGCAACAACCACTGGCACACAACCATGTAACAATTATCGTGAGTGTTCGACATGTGGTTTCTCATTACTCCACCACATTTCCCTAGTACTTCAAGGCTCTCAGATTAATTACTTCTCCCTACATCAAAATGAGGGTGCCCAATTCCAATAGACAGAGGACTATGGGGACTGAATGGGGGATCAAGGCATAGTATTTTCACTTTCACTGTTTTTTTGATTATTGTTTGCAGCTTGGTTTTTTTTTTCTTTCCCCTTTTGATCTGATTTTCCTTGAGCAGCATGCTAAATATGGAAAAATACTTAGAAGAAGTGCATATGTTTAACCTATATTGGATTACTTGCTGTCAAGGGGAGAAGAAGGTGATAAGGAGGTGAATAGTGAAAACTTTCTATGTATCTGGAAAAAGGAAAAGCTATTAAAAAAAAGAACAAAGAAAAGAAAGGAAAACGCCATCCGCATCTGGAGAGAGAACTATGGAGACTGAATGTGGATTCACATATATTATTTCATCTTTTTGTTTGTTTGTTTTTTACTTTCTTGTGGTATTTTTCCCTTTTTGGTCTGCACAACATGACAAATAGAGAAATGTGTTTAAAAGAATCGCACATATTTAACCTATGTCAGATTGCTTGCTGTCTTGGGGAGGGAGAAAAATTTAGAACACATTTGGAAAAAGAAAATACTATTGAGGAAAAAATAACCATTTTACGATTAAAAAAAAACAAACAAAACACCAAGGCCATCATTCCCACTTTGGAGAGGAACAAGCAAAAACCCAGGAAACCCTGTCCAAGATGGCACCTGACAAGAGTCAGAGTCAAGATTAGAACCTGAGGCCAGTGCCACTCCCTCTGCCCCCCTCCCAAGAGAGGCTGAGCAAGGCTAAGCAGCTGCCCCTAGGTAACTCCCAAGAGGAAGCATCCAAGTGGGCTTCTGACTCTTCCCATGCAGCTCAGATTTCTATGAGCTAAGAATTCCCTGCAGCCGTGTGAGTCCGCCCAAGTCGGACTGTCCCCATTTTACAGATGGAGAATCTGAGGCCCCCAAGGCCCCAGCCCCAGAGGCGTCACCTTGGTCCTGAGTGCCCGCCGCTCAATTTCAGACAGGCACTTCTTGATGATGAAGGGGATGCCATCGCTGGTGCCCTGGGCTGCCTTCTGAAAATCCTGTCCGAACAGCTGGAGCTTTCCCTGGAGCTTCTTGTGGCCGCACTGGATGGCCAGCGTCTCCAGACACTTCTTGTGACATGCCAGGCAGCACTGGGGAGGAAGCAGTGAGTCTGAGCAGGAAAGGGGGGAGGGGCTTGCACGGCCAGCCCCAGCCCTGAGGAACAACCTTCTGATGAGGGTGGGCCTCGGACGGCAGCAGGGCCCACTCCCGGGCTGCCTGTCCTCCCTAGAGGGAGCCGCCTCCACTCCCAGCAGGCCCAAGACCCCCCTCACCTCCTCGCACTCAGCTCCCTGGAAGTAGACATAGCTGTTGCATTCACGACACTTGGAAGGAGTCCGCAGCTTTCGAAGCCGGTGAGTCTGTGCTGCTTTGGACAGCCCCACGTTTCGGAAGGGGCCAGTGGGTACCGGGATCTCGGGGGCGATGCCGTTGAGGTCTGCTGAGGGGGGCCAAGGCAAGTCAGCACCTCACACCCCAAGTCTCCAGTTCTGTGCCACACAATGCAAGACTTGCCTTGAGGGCAGAGATAGTGCCCAGAACAGTGCCCAGCACACAGCAGGTGCTTAATAACTGTGTGTTTAGCTGAACTAAAAGCTGCTCCTGTGGCTGCATAGCCACTCCCATGCCCTGCTCTATCCCCTGGACCAGCCTGGATGTAGACAGAGCAACCATTACTACCTCCAGACAGCAGATCAGGACCCCGATTTGACCGGGGTCACCGACAGCCGCCAATTCTCAAACCTACACCTCCTGACCCTACGTGGGGGTCTGTCTGCTGAAATGCATTGGAATAGAACTGCTGCCACCTTCCGAAGGCCCCGGGGACACCCACTCTGTCAGGGCTCCGAAGAGAGGGCCCATGGCCAAGGGGTTGTCTGGAGGAGCCCGTCCGCGTGGCTAGGCCCCCTCTGGGGCTGAGAGCCCGTGTTTCTGCCCAGGGCCTTGGGACAAAATCCCTGTCCCCCACGTCCACCAGCCTTCCTCCCCACCCCCGCCTCTGTCACCTCGGCGCCGAGCGAGCCCCCCCCCGGGGCCAGCAGGCAGGACCCCACGTACTCTGTTCAAAGGCGGCAGCGTGGCTCTCCTTTTCAGCTAGTTCCTCGTTGGACGACATGGTGCCACTGGAGGAGGTCCGCTCCATCTTCTGGAAGTCCCCTGCTGGGAAACACCCACCCCGGGGTCCACATCATCCAGGGGCTGGTGCTGAGAGACACTGTGGGGGCTCCAGGAGACAGGCCCGGGGAAACGAGTGACATTGCAGTCAGGTGCAAGGGGCTTCCACAGCCATCACAGATCAGACCCCATCCTGCCTCCCAGAATCCTTTAAAGAGGGAAGAGGCTCTGAGAAAAAGTTCTCAGAAACGTGTGTTACCTGCACCATTGGCGCTGGGGTCCAAGCTGCTCTCAGAGTCTGTCATGGAGATGGGCCATGACTTATGGACCTGGTGGCCCCGTCCACCTGGAGAGGAGCCACGTCCATCAGGGGCTGTGGGCCCACACCAGACCCTGTCCCCCCAGCACGACCACCTGAACCTGACCCTGAAGGGAGCCCACGCTGGACCTCGCTCCCAGAATCAGCGCCTGAGGTCCAGACTCACCTCGCCGCTCCTTGGGCACCGCTCCTCCCTCAGAGCCCCCAACCGTGCTCCCCTCTGTTCC
>JAJPUD010013220.1:0-36299 GCA_023553655.1 Myrmecobius fasciatus | reverse complement strand
AGCTGTGTGACCCTGGGTAAATCACTTAACCCCAATTGCCTCAGCAATAATAATAATATTAATAATAATAATAATAATTAATAATAATACAACTCTACAAATTAGGCACCAAAAAAGGCCCATATGCTTTTCTTTACATTAACCAAGCCCCCCATACTGTTTTCTTTTTTCTTTCCTCCCTTTCTTCCTTCCTTTCTCTCTTCCTCCCTTCCTTCCTTTCTTCCTTTCTTCCTTCCTTCCTTTCTTCTTTCTTTGTTCATCTTTCTTTTGGAAGCTAATTGTTATACTGCTGATTTTCATTTGTAGAACCTAGCAGGTTCTTAGAAAAGACTTCTTATGTCCAGTGACTTCAAAAGGACAAATGAGCAACACTTAATGAGTGACTACTATGTGAAGTTAGGTAGTGAAGTGGATAGAATCCTGACTCTAGTAGGCCTCCAGAAGATTTGAGATTAAATCCTGCCTCAGACACTATCAGTGTCACTCTGGACAAGTCACTTTACCTTATTTGCCCCAGTTTCCTCACCTATAAAATGACCTGAAGAAGAAAATGATAAACTAATGAGATCATAGAGAGTTGAATATGACTGAAAGAACTCAATGACAGCATGTGCCAAACATGGTACTAACTTTTCCTATTAGAGGACTTTCCTCTCGAAGCAGAGAACGAAGCAGAAAAGATCAATCTTCTCAATGTGAATTGGCAAATGGGGAGAGGGCAGAATTTACCAGATTATTTTGTGCCGCTTTCTTGGTGAACTCTGTCATTCATAAAACTGATAATGGGATGGCAGGTTGGGGCAGGATCACATCCAGATATGGGAACTGCCAGTGCCTGGATAAACACCAACTCAGATTTCTCTCTCCCTTGTCAGTTATCACCATGTAGGGACACATTTGGTCAAAGTTGTTTTCATAGGAGCATCAAATTTAAGTTGGAAAGGACCAATCCAATCCTTTTATTTTAAAGATGAGGAAACCTGTTTCCACAAAGAAGGAAATGGAAAACACTCCCAGTACCTTTGCCAAGAAAAGCCCATGGACAATAAAGAAAAGAAGACATTTGTCTAAGGTTTTCTAAATAGTAAGGTAGCAGTGCAAGAAATCTAAGCCAAGCTCTCTTACTCCAAATCCAACCCTCGTTAATATCTTTGCTTCTCTCTGTCTCTTCCCCCCATTGCCTTTCCCTTCCCAAGCTCTTGCCCCTTTGGGAGCATTATTCCTTTCTTTTCTTTTCCTTTTTCAGATTGTTTTCTTTTTGTTCCTGGTTACACATGTACATTAATTTTTTTAAATACACATTTCTTTATGAATCATGTTGGGAGAGAAAAATCAGAACAAAAGGGGAAAAAGAAAAAAAAGAAAACTGAACATAGCTGATTTACATTGAGTCTCTATAGTTCTTTCTCTGGATGCAGATAATGCTTTCTGTCCAAAGTTTATTGGAATTACCTTTAATCATTGTCTTTCCTAGTTGATCATTACATAATCATATTGTTACTATGTACAATGTGTTCCTGATTCTTATTTCACTCAGCATCAATTCATATAAATCTTTCCAGGCCTTCCTATAATCAGCTTGTTTATCATTTTTATAGAGCAGTAATATTCCATTACTTTCATATACTACAACTTATTCAGCCATTCCCCACTGATGGGATCTACTCATTTTCCAATTCTTTGCCACTACAAAAAGAGCTGCTACATTTTTGCATATGTGGGTCCTTTTCCCTCCTTTATGATTTCCTTGGGATACAGATCTAGTAGTAGCACCACTGGATCAAAGACAATGCACAGTTTTGTTACCATTTGAGCATAGTTCCAAATTGCTCTCCAGAATGATTGGATTATTTCACAACTCTACCAACGATGCATTAGGGACCCAGTTTTCCTACATCCCTCTATCATTCGTCATTATCTTTTCCTGTCATCTTAGGCAATCTGAGAGGTGTGAAGTGGGGTATCTCAGAGTTGTTTTAATTTGCATTTCTCTAATCAATAGTGATTTAGAGTATTTTTTCATATGATTATAGATGACTAATTTCATCATCTGAAAAAAAAATTTTCATATCTGTTCATATTCTTTGACCATTTATCGAATGGGGAATGATTTGTATTCTTATAAAATTGACACAGTTCTTTATATTTTAGAAATGAGGCTTTTATCAGTTTTTATCTTTTGACCTGTCCTATTCATATCCTTTGACTATCTATCAATGCTGTCCATATCTTTTGACCATTTATCAACTGGGGAATGACTTGTATTCTTAAAATTTGATACAGTTCTTTATATGTTTTAGAAATGAGGCTTTTATCAGAAACACTGGCTGTAAAAATTTCCCCCAACTCTGTACTTTCCTTTTAATCTTTTTTTTGTGTGTTGGTTTTGTTTGTGAAAATCCTTTTTAATTTAATGTAATCATAATTGTCCATTTTGCATTTCATAATTTTTTCCAGTTCTTCTTTGGTTATAAATTCCTTTTTGTCCAAAGAATCTGAGAAGTAAACTATCTCTTACTCTCCTATTTTCTTTATGGTGTCACCCTGTATGCCCAAATCATGTAGCCATTTTGACCTTATTTTGGTATTGGGTGTGAGATGTAGGTCTATGCCAAGTTTCTGATATATTATTTTTCAATTTTCCCATCAATTTTTGTAAAATAGTGAGTTCTTATTGGGGATAATATTTTTGCTGTGATGGGAAGGAGACCCTAGCAATTTCCACATGTACATGACCTTTTGGTATTGGGGGCTGATGAAGTTTGATTTGGGTTATGAATAACTCCAACATGAGTAAAAACTGGGCACAGAGATCTTGGGAGAGTGATTTCAGAAGCATAGAGACAATTTTGCTCACAAATTAAATCCCAAACATTTCCATCGAATAAGGACAGTCTGAAGCAAGAAGCATGATCCTCACTTGACTGGACCAAGAAAAAGATTTCAGTGCTATGGGAGAGAGCACTACCCAATAGCTTGTACTTGCTTCACTTTGGGTTTGGGGACAAGGGATGCAGACAAAGAAAATCCTGACCTCTGAAGTTCCTGAACAGCTTGCTGACTTGGAAGAGCTGCCTGAAATCAGCCATAGGGAGCAATGGGAACATTACAGCCTCCTCCTCCCTGCAACACCAGAGCCAGGTGGAGATGGGGAAGGGTGGGTGCTGCGGGTTTGAATAAGGAAAAGGCAACTCATGGTCAGGGACTGCTCACTCATTCAGGAGGCATTAATTAAGCACCTCCTATGTGCAAAACCTGCCTGACTCAGAGCTGGGGAGAAATGGTAACTAAGACACTCTTTCCTCTCCTTCAGTACTGGACAATCTATGTCTCTGAGACAATCTGTGTGACCCTGGGTGAATCATTCCTTACTAAGAGTCTCTATTTCCTTGTCCATAAAATGGGAATGATAATAGTAGCTGTCTCACAAGAGAAGGTCAAGTGAGGTTATATATGAAAAGAACCTTGCAAACTTTTATGTGCGAAAGAAATAACTATGAACCTGTTTGAGAGGCAGTCTTTTGTAATTGAGTGTGGGGCTAGAGTAAGGAGGGTCTGGGCTCCAAGTTTCCATCTGGCAAGTGTCAACTGTGTGACAGAGCAAGCTATGGTACGCTTCTTCAGCCTCATTTTCTGCATCTGCAAAATGGTGATTAGAGTAGGGATCAAATATAAAAGCCTGTGTTTGGTTTTTCAAGTGCTTCATAAGCTATTCCTCTTCTCCAGGCTTTTTCGCCCTTGTCCCTGCCTCACTTGCCATATGTACTCTATGATCTGGTGACCCTGACCTCCTGGCTGCTCCTGAACAAGATACTCCCAATGTGGAGCATTTCCACTGGCTGTCCTGAATACATGGGAGGCTTTCTCTCCTTATCTCTCCCTTCTGGGTTTCCTGGCTTCCTTCCCACCTCCTTTAAGAAGCTTTTCTCCCAGCCTGTTAATGCTTGTTCCTGCCTTCTCTCTCTCTCTATATATATATATATACACACACAGATAACATTTGTACATACATGCATACATATGTATATGCATATATTTGCATACACACATACACATCCCCCTAAATTTGTGGTTGTTTAGTCGATTAGTTGTATCCAATTCTCTGTGACTCAATTTGGGATTTTTTTGAGAAACATACTAGAGTGGTTCCCCATTCCCTTCTCTGGTTCATTTTATAGGCAAGAAGACTGAGGCAAACAGGGTTAAGTGGCTTTACCAGGGTCCCACAGCTTGTAAGTATCTGAGGCTGGATTCGAACTGAGGGTTTCCTGACTCTAGGTCCCACACTATCCACTGAGCCATCTAGTGGCCATGTGTACATATGCAACTATATATTTATATTTATGTATATAGAGATGTTTATGTGTGTTTATATATATATGTGTGTGTATGTTTGTGTGTGAATATGTGTATATATATATATATATATATATGCACATATATATATATATATATGGAGAGAGAGAAAGAGAGAGAGAAAAGAGGGAAGAGAGAGGGAGACACAGAGAGGGAGAGAGGGAAAGAGAGAGAAAAAAGCAGGGAGGAGGGAGGGAGGGAAGGATGGAGAGAGAGATTGAGATTTCAGAATAATAAGATATTATTATAGGAATAATAGAATAATTATTCTGAAATAGAACTTGTATATGAGCTAGAGGAGAAGACAGAGACTGTAAGAGTCTCCAAATTTGAATACTACCTCATATTTGCTAGCAGGGTAAGTTGGGGTTACATATCTAACTTCCCTCAGACTTAGTTCCCTCATCCAGAAAATCAGGGACTTAATCAATGGCTTGTTAAAATTTCTTCCAGATTCAAGTTATGGTGATCTTGGGAGCTCCCCTCCTTTAAATAAGGAAATTATACCTCTGCTTTAAAAAAATGTTTTGCATATATTTCCATGTGTGTGTATATATAGGCATACACACATATATGTACATGTATATACATACAGTATACATGTATATAGATACAGACATATACATGTATCTCTATATATGCACACACATATTTATATATGACCAACCCCCAGTCCAGTAGAATATAAATTCCTTTGAGACAGGGTCTTATTTCCTTATCATCTTTATATTAGCAGGATCTAGCCAAGGGTCTGACACATAGTAAGTACTTAATAATTGCTCACTGACTGATTAATCAGGGAGATGCTCTGTATACATGTTTACTTGGATTTTCTTTAGAATTTCATTTTTATTTTTGGCCCATGCGGACTGCTGTCATGTTCATAGGAGCAAACATTCTCTTCCATAAATCATACCCGTGAGCTAGGTAAATACAGAATTTCCATTGGGAAGGTCTTGCCTTTGGACAAGACCTTTGCATCACTTTTGCAGTATGATGGATAACTTTGGTTCCAGGCAACAAATATTGCTGTCAGTAAATAACCATTTGTTGAGCATCTACTGAACATTTACTGTGTATCAGGTTCTATGCTAAGCTATTGTATGTGAGCTGTTATGCTTGCTTTAAGTCAGTAGGACCTTCCTATGATTTTAGAACTCTTTCCCATATGTCTATGATGGATATGCCATGATTAGGGGCATTTCCATGCTCATGGCTAATTACCTGTTTCTGTCATATTGTCTTGATCATTTTCTCTGGGCAGACTGAAGATCGTGTGCATTTCTTGTCTATGGCTTTTTATCTAGTTCTGTTTGGATGTTGTATTTACATAGAGCTGAGTTCTATCCAACTCTGAAATGCTCATGGTGAATTGTAGGATCTTTACATTATGTTCCCCTTCTGTTTCATGGAAGCATTCAGAAAATTTCCTCTCTTCCCTTGCTTTCTCCTCACTGTCCCATAAATCAATCCACTTTGATTTTTTCTTAGAACCTTTCTCTACATCCAGACCCAAAATGTGGCTGACACTTTGCCAAGAGGAAGCTGATGGACTTTTTTTGTTGCCACTGGTTGGGAATCTATGTCACTCTGACTGTACCACTATTTCTTACCAATTATTCCTGCTGGGTGAAGGCATTGACAGCTTGAAAACATGTCCATTGTGCCGTATGGAGAGACACAATTTGCGATCACCACTGGGTTATTGTGAAGTGGGGCTCCATTTAACACACACACACATACATACATACATATTCTGTTCTACTGCTCATAAAGATGTCTTTTCTGATTTGGAAAAAAAGAGGTTGGTAGTATATCCTTGCATTATTACTCTTGCTCCCTTCTTAGAGCTGATGGCTGGAAAGGGAAAGCATTCCCCTGCTGAGTTATCCTGAGGAGTTTCTTAAAAGGTTTGAGCCATTCTACTTCTGTCTATAACTTTTTCTCCATTCCTGGGGAATCATGGTGCTTGTATGAACTTCCATCAGAGCATACCCATGGAGACCTTATTCTTACTTTTGTATCAACAAGGCGTGCTTATTTAATTAATTTTTTATTATTCATTTATTTATTTTCAGGTTTATAGATTTAGGGATGGAAGGGACCTTAGAGGGCATTTTTTGTAGTATGAATTAAAGTGGATAGATATAGAAAGAAAGAAAGAAAGATAGATAGATAGAAAGATAGATAGACAAGCAGATATCTATATTTCAATGTAATTGGTTCTCTTTATTATTCTCTGCATCTTGTTTTAGGCATTTAAAAACATTTTTAGCATAAGCTTCATTCTATTGCCAAAAGGGTCCATGAAACACATTAAAATAAAGAAGTTAACAACCCTTAAAAAGGATTGAAGTTAATTATTGTCTTCTAATTTCTTTCTTTTGAGCCTTATTAATGAAAAAATATCAAGCAATAAAGAATGACTGCTGATCCCAGCAGGTTAGAGCACTGATCGGCTTTGGATCCATGCAAATAATCCAGCCTGGCATAAATCCTATGTTAGTCTGTTGTGTAATGAAAAGGGTTAAAGTCACCATTTGCCATACTCTTTATTTAGCTGTCAGATCACAAGTCTGGCATTGTAGGAATGGTTTACAACCTTATATCTTATATACAACCTACATCTTGGAATGGAGCTCATGTCTGGAGTCTCTCCAAATGCAGGGATAGAAAGACACTAAATGTAAAATGTGAATCACATGTAAGGTAGGTATTTTATTTTCTATGCAAAAGAGAAATTCTAAAGGTCGCAAAAGACTCATAGTTACATAGCTTTTGCTCTTGTTTATTAATTTCAATTATTTGTGACTCTTCATGACCCCGCTTAAGAGTTTTCTTGGCAAAGATACTCGAGTGGTTTGCTATTTCCTTTTCCAGATAATCTTACAGATGAGGAAACTGAGGTAAACAGGGTAAGTGACTTGTTCAGAGTCAAACAGTAAATGTCTGAGGCCAGATTTGAACTCAGGAAGATGAATCTTCTCAATTTCAAACCCCAGGTTTTATCCACTGTGCCAACTAGCTGCCCTATCACAGTTTTAATATGCATAAAAGCGAACTAAGAGTAAGGGATACTGCATATCTGGTAACACAGACAAAACTCCTTAAAGCAAGATTCTATAACTTAATTTCTAATTATAGCCATTTCTTCTGGGAGACTGATTCTTGAACTACACTAGAACATAAACCAGTTTTTAGCATTGTTGAGCAGGAATTATCATATTCTATCTCTGTTCTTGACCATCCATGTAACTTCTGTCCCATGTCTTTTGGCAAAATAAATCAAGTGTAGCTCCATCTTCTTGTCAGTGGCTACTCTGCTGGTATAATAGCCTGGGATTCCTCTCAGGCTGCTAGTCATCCCTCACCAAGAGCATTCAGGACTTCTTGTAATCACAGGAAAAATAATTCCCTAACATCAGGAAAGAATAAATAAAAAAGAAAGCTTTAATCTAGCTCAGCGTGGGCTTTATCTGTTGTGTGCTCATGGCTCCTTGGCAGCTGGACTGAGGATAGAACATCCTGTCTCTCCTTATCCTCTGTCCCCCTGAACTCATGGAAACTGGCTCAAACTAAATCTGAAACAATCCACAGCTGGAAGGAAAGGGAGGAGAGCTTGGGTTCTAAATAACTTCTAAATGACAAATGAGTCATCAGCTCCTTCTGCTCAGTGGCCAATGAGGGGACCGACTACCTCATCATCTCAAAGTACTAAGCCATTCAACATTGACTTTCACATGACGATTAATAGCCAGGGTGAACAGCTTTGTTCATTCCCAGAGGTGGTCCCTCTTATACATGGAAATAGTGTAAGGAAGAGCTTAATCTTGACAATCTCTTTTGCTGAGCCATAGAAGAGATAACTTCTGTCTCATTTATAGGCTGCATTGAGAAGATGCCCTATCACTATAGTATGCTCAGTAGAATTAATTAGGGTTAAAAGTCACTTCTTGCTATTCCACAAACTCTTCACCAGATACATTTTCATTTACTTTTATAGCTTTTGCATAGATGTAATCTCTACTTAGAAGGCTATCCTATTTTCCCCATTTCTTGAGAAATAGATTTCAGTGCATATGCCTGCAGTAAATTATAGACATAAAAATCCATTGCTCATATGTGTGCCACTGGTAAAACAGAAGTATATCTGGGTACATAGATGCAACAGTGCAGCTTAATTTTGCTTCTCCCATTTTACAGATGAGGAAATTCAAGTCCAGAGAGCAGAATGTAGCTGGGAAGCTGTCCAACAGAGACCGGAATTGGTTGTCAATGTGTTTATAGATCCAAATCCCATCCCTGGCACTTCTTCCCTGTATCTTTAATTCAATGAACTCTTCCTGCCCCCAAATTTCTCTAGAAAAGAAGCATCCCAGGTCTCTTGATAGCTTTAATTTTATATAATCTTTTGCCCATAATTACCAGGGAGTAAGTAGCAAAAACTTGAGATTTGGACGCAGATATGGTTGATTTTATTTTATTTTTTCCAGTATGAAATTGTTTACTTTTTATGTATATACATATTTATCCAGTTATCTTGCTGTACAAGAAAAATTGGATCTATAAGAAAAAAAGTCTGAGAAGGAAAACAAAATGCAAGCAAACATCAATAGAAAGCATGAAAATGCTATGTTGTGGTCCACCCTCAGATCCCAAAGACCTCTCCCTGGGTGTATATGGCTTTCTTTGTCACTGAACAACTGGAACTGGTTTGAATCATCTTATTGTTGAAGAGAGTCACGCCCATAAGAATTGATCATCATATAGTATTGTTGTTGCTATGTATATTAATCTCCTGGTTCTGCTCATTTCACTCAGCATCAGTTCATACAAGTCTCTCCAGGCCTCTTTGAAATCCTCCTGCTGGTCATTTCTTACATAACAATAATATTCCATGACATTCATATGCCATAACTCATTCAGCCACTCTCCAATTGATGGGCATCCCTTCAGTTTCCAGTTTCTAGCCACTACAAAAAGGGCTGCCACAAACATTCTTGCACATGTGGTGCCCTTTCCCTCCTCTAAGATCTCTTTGGGATATAGGCCCAATAGAAACACTGCTGGGTCAAATGGTATGGACTTTTTGATAACTTTTTGAGCATAGCTCCAAATTGCTCTCCAGAATGGTTGGATCCATTCACAGTTCCACCAACAATGTATCAGTGTCCCAGTTTTCCCACATCCCCTCCAACATTCATCATTATCTTTTCCTGTTATTTTAGCCAATCTGACAGGTGTGTAGTGGTACCTCAGAGTTGTCTTAATTTGCATTTCTCTGATCAATAGTGATTTGGAGCACCTTTTCACATGACTAGAAATAGTTTTAATTTCATCCTCTGAAAATTGTCCATTCATATCCTTTGACCATTTATTGATTGGAGAATGGCTTGAATTAAATATGAGACAATTCTCTATATGTTTTAGAAATGAGGCCTTTATCAGAACCCTTAAATGTAAAGCTGATTTCCCAATTTATTGCTTCCCTCCTAATCTTGTCTGCATTAGTTTTGTTTGTATAAAAACTTTTAAACTTATTATAATCAGAATTATCTATCTGGTGTTCAGTTAAGAATTCCAGTTCTTCTTTGGGCACAAATTCTTTCCTTTTCCACAGGTCTGAGAGGTAAATGATCATATGTTCCTCTAATTTGCTTATAATTAGATGATTGATTTTAAGGGTCTGCTATTAATGACTTAGAATTGTCCTTCTTTCATTTGTATGGATACTGTCACTGTGTTGACAACAAGATTCAGGAGTTTACAAAGCCTGGAAACTTTACTATGACTCTATATTCAGCATCTTCTCTGTGGTTCCTGGCTAATTTTATAATTATGTTCACCAGAAGATGAAAGTCAATACCACCTATATCCATTTTAGACTTGAAAGAGGTCTCAAAAGTCAAATTAACTAATTATTGGAGTCTTTTCAGAGATGTATGCTGATTAAGATGGCCAGGATTTGGCAATGGCAAGTTAATCTCTGAGATTTTTTTGTCAGAATACAGATCCAAATCAGAGCTCATCATTTCTAGTTGTCTTTACAACATGGCAAACAAGGTTCTGTTTTCAATCTCTTTGGTTCCTTCTGGTTCACATCTCATCAGATTGGTCATGATGCCCAACCATTCACCTTCCTGAAAACAGCAGAGAGCTTCAAAATTTTCTATGAATAATATTTTAAAAGGAAGGTTGTAAATATCACTGAGAGGCAGTTTTCCTATTGCCAAGAACATTTAAAATCAGGAACCAAACAGCCCCTCTAAGGTATATTGTGTCCTTTCTTCAGATGAATATATAATCAGATGAACAAATCTTCCGTAATTGAAATACAGATTTATACAGATTTCCTTTTATTCAGGAATGGTGCTCACCTGAATCTGATAACAGAAGCAATTGGTGTCTATTTAAGAACCAGTACGAGGTTTGGAAGTTTAGATGAGAAAAGTGATGCAAATTGATGAAAGCTATTAACTGAAAACAAACATGAAATTTTACCTGAAACTATTGATTGAAATCAAATCTGCACATGGATATTTCCTTTATAACTGCCCTGAAAGCATTTGACAAATAAGGGTATGTTTTGCTGCTGGAATCCCTAGGAAATAGGTTAATCCCTCTTTTTATTGTTCAGATGGAAGGACTAAACCTGAGAGAAACAGGGAGCTTTGGCTAATTGGTTCTCTGACTATGGCACAGATTCAGGAAAGGAGCCTCTCACAATCAGGTAGTATTGATTTATTTTTTGCCATAGTCAGTTATTCCCCACTTTAAAAAATTCTAATCTCTAATGGCTCTGGAGTTGCATTGATGTAGATAGTCCTTCTCATGAGCCAGATCACAGTCCATCCATCTCTGTCCAACCCTGCCTCACTTCTGTCCATATTTATTTCCACAAGGGGCTCATCTAATGCGCTAGGATTTGTTTCTTTTCTGCTTTATTCTGAGTTAACATGAAACTCATGGACCATCAACCTGCTGCACATAACTAAAGCTTTATGAATAAATCTCTTCTACTATGTTTCTGCATTTCTTTGATTATAGTCTTCATTTTGGTTATTTGTTACATGTTGTAGCCTTCTTGTGACTCTTTCTGTTGCCCTCTGAATGAAAATTGTGTTTAATTCTCTGGCATTTGTAATGTTCCATGCTGTACTGGTAGAATTTTAGTATTGAAAAAAATGACTTTGTTACTAGAAGATATTTTGAGTCTTTAATAGAACTAAGTAATTTCCTGAAAATAGCTCTTCTCTTTTTGTTCAATTTTGGGCCTAATATTTGCAGTGTCTATCAAAGATCCAACTATCCATCTATCTAAGATATTTTTCTCTCTCTAGATGAATAACCTATAGAGCTATCAGTGATTCTATATATGTATTTATCAACATAGAGACAATGTATAGATTTCATTTTTCAGCGTGTATTTACTTGAATATAGAGAAGCATTTTTAGAGCTTAATCATCACCATATTTGCCAAACCATATATGTCTATCATAGATATATAGTGTGTTTTTGCATAGATGACCAACCTATACAACTCTTTCATCCCAATATGTATAGAGATCTATAGGTTGCTCATCTGACTACATGTTATCATTTGGACCATAGTAATTTTTCATCCACCTGGTTTTTCCTATGTGGATGATTAGGCCAAACTCTTCTGAGTAATCATGGATCTTACTCAGGATATGATACAATATGACATGATGAACATTTGTTAAAGAGCTACTGTGTGCTAAGCACTGTGCTAAGTGCTGGGGATATCAATAAGAAAAAGAGAGATAGTCCCTGCCTTCAGAACTTATAATCAAGTAGAGGAAGATACAAAAGGAAACTGAAAAGGGAGGTGGAGTTTAAAGTGGACTTAGGTCAGATACAAAAAAAATAATAGTGCTGAATCCAACCCGAGCAACTGGCGGAAAATGATGAGAGAGTCAGGCGTCTGAACCCTCTATAATGAAGGCTGTGGGAAAAGATTTTGGCTTTTCTTTTTAACTGTCCAATCAGAGATTCAGAGGCAACTGAGGATGCTGATGAGATGTGCATACCAAAGCTGAAGCAATCTTTATGATGATGTGTTTGGTTGTGATGAGTTTATACCGCTTGGACAGGATGAAGAAGATGGTGGATTAAAACTAAGCAGAACAGCAGCTGGTGGCAAATGAAAATTGCCCCCCCCCCCAGGAGGGTCATTATGGTTTTCAGGGGTTTGAAGCTACAAGTATAAGGTGATTTGCAAACATGAGCCTCTGGAAGACTTTGCCATCTATAAGCAGTCCCTCTTTAGTTTGGATGCTGTGATGGATCTCCTCCACAATCAGTTAAGCACTAATAGGAGGATGGCTCTTTGCCCCATTGTGTTGAAAGTTGAAGAGTCTCATGTTGCTGTAGGGCTGGATTCATCTGGGATGAAAGGAGGTCATGGAATCATAAATTTAAAGCTGAAAGGGACATCAGAGGCCATGTAGTTCAACCCATTCATTTTATATCTGAGAACTAAAACTCAGATGAAATAACTTGCCCAAAGTCCTAACAGTCTGCCCCAAAAGACAGAAGTGGGAGGCGAGCTAAGGTCTGCAGACTCATGCCCTTTCTACTGTGCTTTGCTGGGAGCACCCACCAGCAGTAGAGGATTCAAAAAAGATCAGATGTATTCTCAGAAGTATCACTAGCCTGATGAGTCCATCCCACTCTTCATTGCAAGTCGGTGATTCTGCTGTCTGGCCATTCTGATTTCCCTCTGTGGTTGATATGTTACAGGTTCTGATTGTCCTTTCTAAATACACACCTTTCTCCTCTTTAAAACTTCTTTTAATATTCTTTTTTAAACACTATTTAACTTCTATAAAATATTGCAAGAGTGGCATTGGGGGTACTGGGGTAGGTGGAGGGGATGAAAGTATAGCAGACTTGCAATTTATTTTTAAAATGAGAATGTTGCTATTTTTCTTATATCTTGGTTCAAAATAATTTGACAAAAAGAGAATGATAAACACTTGGCAGAATTCAGAATTCAGAAGGTGAATGTGCTATTTGTTGCAATCTTCCAACAGCTGTCATACTTTTCTATTATTTTCTTATTTATTTATTTATTTATGTATTTATGTATTTATTTATTTATTTATTTTTGCTGAGGCAATTGGGTTAAGTGACTTGCCCAGGGTCACACAGCTAGGGAATGTTAAGTGTCTGAGACCAGATTTGAACTCAGATCCTCTTGACTTCAGGGCTGGTGCTCTATTCACTGTGCCACCTAGATGCCCCCTTTTCTATTTTTTTCTTCTTTGGAATTTGTGGGATAAATAAGACCCTGGAGTTGTTCTGTAGTGGGGTGACTGATCAGGCTAGAAAATGTCCAGCTGCAGAGGAGGCATGTCTCTAAAGAACAAGGCAGGTTTCTCTAGTACAAGTGCTCTTACAACTTTCATTGTCCCTGAATGATCCCTTGCGCAGTCTGAGAAAGTCTTCTCAGGATAATGTGAAATACATAGTATCACAAAGGAACAAATAAGATGGATATATATATATATTCATATATCTAAATCTGTATATATAGAGAGATATGATATATCTAATATGATGTGATATAAAATATGATTGATACTATGATACATTAGATATGAGAGGAGAGGAGATGTAATAATAGAGAACCAAATCTGGAATCAGAAGACCTGAATTCAAATGTGGCCTTAGACCAGATTTGATGTGAAGATTCACTGTGTGACCCCAGGCAAATCATTTAATCTGTATTTGCCTCAGTTTCTTTATCTGTACAACAGGGATAATAATAGTCCCTATTTCCCAAATTTTTGTGAGGATCAAATGAGATAGTAATTATAAAGTACTTAGCACTGTGCCTGGCACATGGAAATTATATAAATGTTAACTTACTACTACTACTATTATTAGAATTATAAAATCATATGGCATATAATGGATCCCGGATAATGTGCTTTCCTGTTTTCCTTCTTAAAACAATGAAGTCATGTTTTCAGGGCTTCTTGAGAATATATTAAACAAAGAGAAAAAGTAAGAAACTGGGAGTCAGGAAACCTAAGTTGTAGTTCTCAAGAAAAGATGCTCTGTGTGTGTGTGTGTTGGGAGGGGGATCATGTAGATGGGAAACCAGGGTTATTTTCAAGTATCTGGAGGATTGTGATGGGAAATGGGGAATAGCCTTGTGTTACTTGCTCTCAGAGAGCAGAAGTAGGAGCTCTGGAGATGGGTGGGCGAAGGAAGAGGGATTTAAGATTGATGTCAGGAGAAGCTTCCTAATGACAAGGAGTTATCCCCAAATTGGGTGGGCTGCCTCAGGACAGAGTAACTTTCCTCTCCCTTGAAGTCTTCTGTAAAAGCTGTTTACCTATTATGGAGTGCAGATGGGGCGTCAAGGAGTTTGCGAGTTAGAAGCTGGGAATGATATTATACCATACTGGGAATTTTTGTTTGTATAGGTTGGGTTTCATGGTCACTAAGACTCTTTCTGATGATAATATAACAACAAATATAACAATTTGTATATATATGCATATATATGATATAACATAACTAACTTGAATAATGCACAGTAATTGTTCTGGACTCCATTTCCTCATTTTTAACGACAACATTGGACTAAATATTTTCCCTGTGTCTTTTTCAGCTCAATGGCTCTGATTTCTAGGATTTCTAAATCACTTTAGATCAAAGGGTATTACATGAAATAGAGTTAGAAGCTTCTATTGATATCTCTGCGTAATAGGTATTATTATTTTTCAAGAGAGCTCTTCAGTTTATTTGCTGTGGAGTCTCACATTATGGGCATTTTCAGGACCTGATATTGGTTGAGATCATTTGCAAGGTAAGCTATTAATCCATGTCAGTCAACCAACATTTACTATACACCTACTGTGTGCTAGGCCTTATACTAAAGGCTAGGAATACAGATAAAGGGAAACAGATGGCCACTGTGCCTAGCCAGTGCAATGTACAACTAAATATTTACATATCCTAGTAATGGGAATAATATTTTGATATACTTAATTTAATTGACATGGATGTTCATGGGTACTTTATTCTTTCATATAATTATTATCTTTTTTTAAAGGATGAAGCTCTTAGTACAGTGCCTGACACAGAGTAAGTCTTAAATATGTGTTTATTGACTTGACTTGATATAAAGTTGTAGGACAATGAAACCTTGTTATTACTAGTTGTGGACTATTGACTTTTGATTGATTTAAATAGGCATCCTTTCTTTAGTGGAGATTGAGTCTGATTCCCTGGAATCATTTTTAGAATTTTCACCTGAAAATTAAAGGCAACTCATTTTCAGTTGTTTTAAATATTCTAGTTTCTATACATTTAGATCTTCTGGAGATTTCAGAATTTATTCAATGGGTGCATTTTATGAGAAGGAATTGCTATTTCTGTGAATCACACCTCCTACTTGGTTATCCTGGGCAAGAAAGGGGCTCATCTGGAGAATACCAATGAAGTTCAGAAAAGAATTTCATTTGGAGGATGGGCAATAATGTGTAGCAATGTAGGTTGACCTCTCAGCTGTTTAGCACAATTATGTTTCCTGTTGATTTCTTTTCCTTATATTTCACACTTTCCTTAGGCTAAGAAATGTTTTAACAAAAGTTATGAAGAAAGAAAACCATGATGGAGATTTATGATAGAAAAGAAGTGTTTTTCTGTAGCATTATATAACCCATTCAGAACTGCTAAATTTTAAAGTACAAATTCTTTTTATTTCTTTAATAAAATGAGCTGATTTATATTAAAATGAAATATCTAATCTATGTTAAAGTTTTTGAGTCTGTGGCATAGTGGATAAAACCTTATACTTGGAATCAGATAGACCTAAATTAAAACCCTGCCTCAGACATCGTCCAGATGAGCCCAGCTGATCACTTAAAATCTTTTGGGACTTCAGTTTTTCCATTTGTAAAATGGGGATATTATTAACATCTACAAGGTAATTGTCAGAATCAAATAATATCTAAAAAAACTTTTTTTTATATTTAAAGTCATCTATCTATATGTATCTATATCTATTATGTTAGGTATTATTATTAATAATAATAAGGAAAAATATCAGATAACCCACACATATTTAAGGTAGGAAGTTTCCTCTCATGTGGTATCTATATATGACAACAAGACTTTACTCTGGGACATATCTTCCTATAGGGTTCTTGGAATTCTCCTCTTAGAAATAATTATGGAAACATTTTTGAAAGTATGGTTGGTATTTTCAAGAGAATTCCTCAGGAATATAAGTTGTTTAATTTTTGGCTTTGTAATATCCATCTCTAATAATTTTTTTTCACATAGAAAAATAGTTCACATAACTACCTACTGGTAGTTAATAAAAGCTTATCATTTGCTTTAAAAAGGTATATTTTTATTTATGTTTGCAGACAATCTAAGAAGCAATAATAGCACTAGATAGGAACCTGGAAATAGGAAGACCTTGATTCAAATCCTTTCTTAGACACTTATTAACAGTTTGACTCTGGACAAGTCACTTAACTGTCTCTAAGGTCATTCAAAACAAGTCAGTGAGTCTATGACTCTTACTACTTTCTACCTGCTTCACTCTTATACTTACAAAATGGAAGTGGAAGGAGACTGCATATGATGAAGAGTCACTTTGCATTTTCATCCATTTTACCATGATTTTTGCTTAGGAAGTAGAAGAGAGAATATCTTCAAGAATATGGGAGTGGAAGAAGAGGTGGGTCAGCCATAAACCAAGAATAAGTGATAACAGATGCACAACTTATGTGTTACAAAGGACTCAGAAATATTGGGCAAACCCTCCCCCCCAAAGAAAACAGAGAAAGGTCTTTTTTTTCAAGGAGTTTCAACTCCACTAGGTTTTATTGGAAGGCAAGTATTGCTTGAAATGGGAAATCACAGACAGGTTGTTATTTGTAATCATAGAACTAGTTTCTACCTTATTGAAGCCATAAATCCACTACACTAGTGGTGACAGACTCAGATAGAAATGGGGTTTCCTAAGTAATACATAAGGATCTTTTCTAAATTCATGCTGACTTAGAAAGTCATTAACGTTACCAATGTTTTATTATATTTTTTATTTATTCTGTTAAATATTTCCCAATTATATTTTAATCTGGTTTGGGCTACACTTAAAAGTGTTAGGGTGGAGAGATCACAATGTGGCTCATGAATTGTGTGTTTGACGCTTCTGCATTAAATCAATGAAGTGATTTTTTTTATTATTACTATTAAACAATGTTCTATGGATTTAAGAAAGTGAAACTCCACAATAGAGAGCAGCATGGATCAGTGCTGGATTTGACGTCAGCAAACCTGGGTTTGGGTCTTAGTTCTGTTATTCCACATCCAAGAAAACTTAAGTCAAATCATCTCAGTTTTAGAAGCTTCAGTTTTCTCATCTACCAAATGACAAATTTGGACTAGCTGGCCTCTAGAGTCCCTTACACCTAGAAAGATGACAAATCTAAGATGACATCATTTACAAACTGATGAGATTATTGCTTGACTGACATTTGATTTCAAGATGGAAGACTGACTCAAGGTGTGCCTTAATATTCAACAGCGTACCAAAGTACTCTAAATATGATACCAACTTCAAATGTTTAAATGTAAATCTTATGTAGCAGATAACGATGAAATGCCACAAAACTTGCTTTGTTCAGTCACAAATCACTGGTGGCTCAGAAATTTTAAAATTAGTGATGGATTTATACATTAGTCATTCACTCAGCTCATTGCTCTATTTCTTGATTTCTCAGATGCAAAATTTCAAGCTATTACAAGGAGCATTGTTCCAAATATTTAATGACATATTGGGAGAAAAAGTAACCAAGAGTGATTAGTCATTATTTACCCCCCCCAAAAAATAAGAAAAAACCCCCTCCAAACTTTTGGCTAAGTTCCACTATTTTCCCTTCTTCATTCACATTCATGGTATTTACAGAAATGCCCTACACTGTGGATTTATTCTCCCCTTGAAAAAGACATTCTTTCCAGGGGCTATTTATCCACATCAAGGGAGATAATGGATCTTATTGAAATTTTTTTTGTCTGCAAAATGAGGAGGGGAGCAAGACTTTTTTGTGTTTACATCCCCAATAACTCACATAGTACTTGGCACATGATGCAAGCTTGTTGGTATAGATGTATATGTATCTAGATATATATGTTGTTGTTTTATATTTTGTGTATAATATACTATTTATAATATATGACAACATATAATATAATCCTATATTACAAATACAATGTATACTATATACTGTAATATATAATAATAGTATGTATATATATGACTAGATATACATATACTCTCTGTCTGTCTGTCTCTCTCTCTCTAGATACTCTATAGAATGTAAGACTCCATACTCTATAGAATGTAAGACGCTTGTGGAAAAGGATAGTTTCCCTTTGGTCTTTGTACCCCTAGGGCCTAGGGTAGGGCTTGGCACATAGTAGGCTCTTAAAATGATTGCAGACTGAGTGCCCATCCTGAGAGAGAAGAGGCTGGACAGGTCCTCAGGAAACCATGGTACCTGATTTAGTGGACTATAGCACAGGATATACCAAGAGAAAGTCCAGGAGATCCATTCAGCTGTTAGGATGCCTGAAATACACCAATGAACACTCATGAATCTGGTGCTGGGAATGGAATAATGGGCCTGGAATAGAACTCCCAAGGGCCAGATCCTGAGCAAAATTGTTTCATTTTTTTTCTTACACTTCTTCAAGGGGGGAGAGGTCACATCTTCCCTCAGTATGAGGTTTGAGCTTCTCATGGAAAGGCCGGTGAGGACATTCTGCTCTCATCTCTCACTCAAGAGCAGAAAGTTGAAGCTTCCCTGAGTTTGGAGGCCTCTGACCCCAAGTCCAGTTTCCTTTCTTCTCTTGGTCACGTTCAAGTTAGATGCACATGAAATGGAAACTCAGTCCCTCCAGACCGCTTTGTGCTGGTCCTGCTTGTTCAGACTGACCCCTGGGTGCGTCATTGCAGGAAACCTGGAACTCCTTTTTCCAACACCCACCTAATTAATCCCTTGTATCAAAGGAACTCTGCCAGTCCAGGTGAGAACTATTTTCTGATTCATACATGATTGGTGGATTGAAAAGGTCTGTTTCTGGGTTTGAAAAAGGCTTTGCAGCTCTTCAAGCAGTGACCACTTGTCAGGGATCTTCTGGTAGGGAATACCTTTGGCATTTGGGCCATTGGCCAGCTTTTAACTCCTTGTTTTTTTGTCCTTCTGAGGATAAAGAAGTGCTCTTTTTGGGCTGGGACTTCTCAGACTTTCCAGCTGGGTTGCTTTCTTTCTCAGGGTCTTGGATAGATAATTGTAATCGGTCAGCTAGCAGAGCTGATGGGCACATGTGGATTTGCCGGCTTTTCTGGGTGTTTTGTTATTGGTTTCTATATTGAAAAACTCTAAAGAGGCAGATCTGAGTGATGTACAGCTGCCTTTTTTATTTCCTTCTCTCTGAGCCAGTTTATATCACCAACTTACTTAGAGGGGGACAGCTTGTGTTGAAGCTTCCCAGAACATGGTTTGCCATCTAAGAGAGGACTTAGTGATCAGATTTAAGGCAACCCAGGCCTCCGGAATATACATTGATTGCAACAGGAACTCCAGTTTTGTTCAGCATGTCGTGTTTTCTGTGGGAAGATATTTGGCACAGAGAGAGAAACTGTAAAGCAGATTCAGATATGGAGGGAAATGCCCTTCAGCCTCGCTGGGTGGCAACTAATTTGTAATTTCAGCATAAAATGTGCTCATTAACTTTTGAAGGAGAAATTGTGAGTCTGTCCCTTGTATAATTACTTGACCTTTGTGCTCTAAGAATCAGAGTGTATGGGGTGCTGTAGCAGGAGGCTCAGCTCTCTGCCCTTCTTTTCACAAAATCCCAGGTTTTCTTCAAAATCCAGCTTGACCAGCTCCCGCCTGTGTGAAGTCTCCCTTTCCACATTTAATGATAATGGCTGATAGTTATATCAAGCCTTAGTCTTCGAAGAGCTTTCTCATTTATTACACACAACAAACCCAAGAAGCTGCGATTACCCTTATTCTATATAACTGAGGCAAAGATTCTAGGGTCTGCCCAGGGTTACACCATTGACAATTGAGTGCCCTCAGTCTTCCTCCCCACTGGTGTACCATTCAACTTCTCCCTCTGGAAACCACTTGGTGAACACTTGCATTTACTTCTCTGCATTGGTGTTGAATCCTTTTGCTAAAATGGAAATTGCCTGAGAAGAGGAACTCCGCTTATTTTGAAAATAAAAATTAAAAAATAATACAATTGTCAATTCTCATTATGTTTGATTATTTTGAAAAAAGGATATTTAACCCCCCCCCCGCCGCCCAAAAAAGGCTGGTAGGGGTCCAGGTTTATGATTCTCTAAGGCTATACATGTGATTCAGCTTTTATGGCACGTAATTTGCTATTTCTGGTGGAGCAAAGGAAAGGATGAGCTGCTCCTTCCCAAGCTTTCCACAGGAAATTAAAGATGTGAGAACTCTTTTACCACATGTTTCAGAGACAAAGAGAAAATAAATCTGAAGCCTTCTCTTCCTTGTTAACAGTTCATCACCCAAATGCAACCAAGGAGGTCCCTTTTTGAGAAGAGAAGACCCTCTGCCTTTCCAAAGAGTCCACGTCCTTCAGGGAAACACCACCATATTGGATCTGGCAGAAGCCAGTGGGTCAGCTTTGTACTTACTCCATGAGATTATAAGCTCCTCAAGCACAAAGGCTGCCTTTTGCCTCTATTTTGTATCCCCAGTGCTTAGCTCAGTAACTGGCATATAGTAGGTCTTAAATAAATGCTTATTTGTTGGTGTGATGGCTCCTCTGGGCCCATCCTTCTAAATAAGTCAGGTAATGTCTGCTATACATCTGAAGATTTGGAAATTATCTTATTTGATCCATTTTATCGTGCTATTCCTTCTCCCCTTTGTCTAGCACTGTGCTATGGTCACAGTAGGCACTGAATGAATGCCTGTTGAGTTGAATTAAACTGATCCTCAAGACAACTGTATATAGGTGCTACAATTCTCCTCATTTTACAGATGGGGAAAGTGAGGCTGAAAAAAAAACTGAAGTGACATCAGAGGCCCTTGGCTGGTAGCTTTCCAAGGGGAATTCAAACTAGGGCCACTTGCCCCAACTCCATAGCACAGTCTTTGGTCACGCTGTGTTGGGTGGGAGGAATTTAAAAGGACTATTTGTTAAGACTATTTTATGAATAGCTTGAACTCTGCAAAAGCTCTTGCCTCTTGAGTGTGTTTATTTCAATGAGCTCAGTGACTTTTTGGGGTGACACTGATTTCTGCTAGAATCTCTTGCCTCTTGAGTGTGCTTATTTTAGTGAACTGAGCGATTTTTTCGAGGTGATTGATTTCTGCTAGAATCTTTTGTCTTTTGAGTGTGTTTATTTCAGTGAGCTCAGCAACTTTTTGGGGTGACACTGATTTCTGCTAGAATCTCTTGCCTCTTGAGTGTGTTTATTGCAATGGGCTCAGCAACTTTTTGGGGTGATACTAATTCCTGCTAGAATCCCCAAAGACTAAGAAGCCAGTGATTCATAGAATCTCTAAAATCATTTCTGGGATACACATACTTTCTCTGTCCATCCCTCTATCTCCCTCTATCTTTCTTTGTCTCTCTCTGACTCTGTCTTGGTCTCTCTAAGTGACTTTGTTTCTCTCTTTCCTCCTCTTTCTGTTTCTCTGTCTCTCTCTGTCTCTCTCTCTCTCTCTCACACACACACACACACACACACACACACACACACACACACACACACAGGGAAGTCAGTAAGCATCAGAAAAATGTTACCTGAGACAAGAAACACAGAAGGGATGCACTGGGCTCAATAGGAAATACCATGTCTGCTCTGTGCCCTTTTCAGGGCTCAGCAAAGACAGTTGACTGAAGAAAATTAATCCTTTACTGTAGAAAAGACTGCCTTAAACTGCTCTTTTCCACTCTGGAGAAGTCAGACTGACATTCTGAGACCAAGCAGGATGCCTCCTAGACAGTGACATGTCTAATATGTCACCAAGAAACAGATGCAACAATTACTCAATATGTCATCGTGTGCTTCTCCTTTGTGGCTTTTTCCTTTCTTTCTTCTTACTTGTGATCTGCAAAAGGCTCATTATGATTTAGGGCAAAGAAAGCTATAATTTTAAAGTTGTGCATGATTAAACTAAGAAAACTGTTTTTTTAAACAATTTAAGCTGGAGTTTTATTTATTTGTAGAAAGCTATAGTTTGGCATATGGAGGGCAGGCCAGTCTTAAAATCAAGAGTTCCTGGTTTCAAATTTTGTCTCTGAAACTCATTGCTTGAGTAGACATGAGCAAATCACTAAATCTCTCCGAATCTCAGACAATTCTCTAAGACTGTAAGTCTTCCTTCAGTCAATCAATTAATAAATAATTATTAAGCACCTACTATGTGTTAAGTCCTGTGCTAAGCTGAACATACTTTAGAGTTTACAGACTAATGGAGAAACAACATGCAAACAATTGTGTACATATACACAAGATATATGGGAAATAATTTACAGGGAAAAGGCAGTAGAATTAAGTGGGATTGGGAAAGGCTATCTGGAGAAAGTGGGATTTTATCTAGGACTTGAAGGAGGCCAGGAATAAGGGAATGGAGTATCTTGGTGGAGGAATAGAATGGAAACCAGGAGTCTAGAATGTCCTTCCTCATTCCTTCTGCCTGGTAATTCCTTGAGATTCAGATGTTTACATGTGGAAAGAACTCCCTATCTGAGTCCTTTCCTTGTCCTTTCAGTCAGTAGTGTCTTCTCATTTTTGAATTTACTTTGGAGTTATTTACTTACATAGCGATATGCAAATAATATATAATATCTTTTCCAAGAAAGCCCCAAATGAGATCATGAAGAGTTAGCAAGACTGAAAAGTGATTACATGGACTTTAACTTGGGACACTGGAGTTTAAAATCTAATTGGGAAGATAAACATTGATTTTTATAGCATGAGAAGAATAATTCTACATCGCAAAGCAGTAATTGAGTGGTGATGTGTTGTAATGTCTGTGTAAGTAGGTGAGGATGGTGGTTCTGGTAAAAAGGAATTACTACAGACCAATGGGCAATGTGATTGATTAAGGAAATATTAATGGAAAAGTGTCCTGACTTGATGCTTGAAAGAAGTGTATGATTTGAATTGATGGAAAGAACAACAGGTACTCCACCCAAGAGGGCAGAAGAATAGTGCTGGTATAAAGGTGGGAATAAAGCAGGTGTTTAAAAGAAAAGAAAAGAAAACAAAAAAATCTTGTAAGAACACTGACTTAGTTGGGACACAGAGAGAATGGTTTGAAGAGGATTATTATTTCTTAATTTAGAAACACTATCCTTGGAAAAACCCCACAACTAAAAAAAAGTTTGAACATTCTCTCTCCATCTCCCTGTCAGTCAGAGCTATTTATTATCTTACTGGTTCTGCTCACTCCAGAGAGCAGCTTTCTTGACTGATGTCTTTGGTCACTATCCCTGGGGCAAGGGTAGAGACCGAGAGCTGGTGGTGAGTAATTGAGTCAAGCACATTGGAGATTTACTGCAATTAACAGGTTGCAGGAGAGAAACACTGCAAGGCAGAAAAGGTGTGGTCCCAGAAAGCAGACAAAGGCTCAGACCTAGAGATGGAAGAGGAAAAGGATGGGGAGTGAACTGAATCTAAGAAACAGGTTAAGGTAATATTTTTAATTGAAATCAATCCCTTCCCCCCTTCCTCTCCCTTTTCTCTCTCTACTCCCTTTCATCTCTCCCTCCTTTCTTCTCCCTTTCCCCCCTCACTTCTTCTTCCCCAGCATCAGTGGAGTCTAATGTCTATGATGAGAACTCTTTTAGAGATAATATGGAAAGGGAGACCAGTCCAGTGAAAGAAACCCTAGATATACCGTCAAGGACCTGGGTTCAAATCTCAAGCTCATTACTTGTAAGATGTTAGTCAAGTCACTTAGTTTCTTGACTATCAACTTTTTAATCTATAAAATTATACAGATTGGGATATATCACCTCTGAGATCCCTGATCCAATGAAAATTTATTTCAAAAAGAGGTAGACAGCTTTGCAGTAGATGAGTGTCCAGAACAAAGGAAAAATGAGCTAACTTAATCTGGGTCTCTGCCACTATCAAGATGGCATCATGGGCGCAGAATAGAGCAGTTCTACAACCAAATCCTTCAGCATCCCCACCTAGGGTCAGATGAAAGTTAATGGTGATGTTAAGTCTGCTGGCCACTTCACAAGGTTTGAAGGGACATTATTTGGATGAATGGCCATGCCGTTAATTGGGGTATACCATCAGATTTTGCTGCTTATTTGGCCAATCCAGTTCCTAGGGAAAAGGTAAAGTTTAGCCAAAGTCTACATGGACAACCAGCAACATTCAATGGCAAAGACGGCAATTTCTATTGTCTTTATAGGAGAATATACAGATTCTTCCAAGATTAGACATCTGAATGAAGAGAGAGACAGAAAACTATTGGAGTCTGACCCATTTCTTTGGTTATGGATTCTGCATCCACTGTTGGGATTGGGAACAAATTCATGTGGCAGTCAGTTGTCTATTTCTTTAGTACTAATTGTACTGATTTGATTATGATTCTCAGAATAAGAGCCAAAGGCAAGAGGTCCTGGGAACAAATCTCCTGTGGCTATTATTCAAAGATCACTTCCCAAAAGTCTGGCCAAGATTGGGTGGCTGAAAAGTTTATGGTCTACACGGTTTGGTTTTGTCTTGTGCATTGACTTTCTTGTCTTTCTTTTTAAAGTTGGAGTGATGGTCTTTGTTTTTATATATCTTAGTGATTTCTGACTATGATAGCATCCTACTCTCATTCCCACCTTCAGTGATCCTTCTTTCATAATGAGAGGAAGATAGTTAAATAAAACTAGCTGGCATATCAATCATATCTTACACTGTATACAGCATTTCACATAGCACAGATCTTTTTGATGAAAGGAGAATGAATTAAAAAACATTTATTAAGTACCTGCTATGCCCCAGATACTTTGCTAGATTCTGGGATAAATTTTTTGTTAATGAGACAGTGCGTTCCCATGTGAAGCTTACTTTCTTTTAAAATTTTTTTATTAAAGCTTTTTTATTTTCAAAACATATTCCTACGTAATTTTCAGCATTCCTTTGCAAAACCTTGTATTCCAATTTTTCTTCTTCTCTTCCCTCACTTCCTCCCCTAGATAGCAAGTAATCCAGTGCTTGTTAAACATGTGCAATTCTTCTATACATAGTTGCACAATTATCATGTTGCACAAGAAAAGTCAGATCGCAAAGGAAAAAAATGACAAAAAATCAAATGCAAGCAAGCTACAACAAAAAAGTGAAAATATTATGGTGTGATCCACACTCAGTCCCCTCTCTGGGTGCAGATGGTACTGAGAAACTGACTTTCCAATAAAGGGATAAACACATATGGGACAGAGATTTACCAGGAAAAGCAGTTTGGGTCTGGTGAATCCATTGAGACTGGGAGTCAATTCATGAAACAATCACTTGTCATCTTCCTTCTGTACAATGGTAGTTCTGATCTGATTATGATTCTCAGAACAAGAACAAAAGGTAGAAACAATGGAAAGTTGGGGTACAACAAGGTAGGATGGCCAGATGCCCATGCTGGTAAGATTGGTGTCCTAGTGGATGGCTTGCTAGAAAGTGATGCTATGGGACCAGTTACTCACCAATTAGCACAACTCAGCAGCTGGGCAGCTTTCTCTCAAAGAGGAGATGGATTCCTCCAGGCTTGGGGAAGCACGTTCTCCAGAAGTCTGTGCTAGATGATGGTTTTCCAAGTAGAAAAAATTGGGACAGTGACAGGGCAGAGAGCATATTGGCCAGACAGGTCAGACTTTTCTGGTGGCTGGCTAGGTGGGATGTATTGGACAGGAGAAAGGAGCCTTTCCTTCCCTCTTCCAAGAGTGTTAAGACCTCTGATCCACCGGGCGTCCAAATTCCAGTTTCCTTGGCACTGGGTTCACCCGCTGGTTGGGGTGTCCTAGAGGTATTAAAGTTAAACTTGCTAAAAAGACAAAAAAAGTTACAAACAGATGATTAGGTGTTGGTTGAGCTGAGGGGTTTTGTGAAGGTATTTTAGGTTTTATGGTTATAGAGAAGATAATGGGATGCTGAGCTTTCTCAAGATGGTGTTTCCACACCTCAAAGGCAGCCAGTTTTGGAAGGAGCTCTTTCTCTCAAATAATCTGTCTTCTCCACTGAAGTTTGTGCAACTGGAAAGGGGTGGCTTTCTGGGCACTGTTGGATGTAGCAAACTCTATTCTGTTATTCCCTAAACTATCACCTTTTCTCTCTTTCTCAAACTTTTAGAAAAATGTATTTCAATTGCATAGATGGATAAATAGATAAATAGATGATCGATAGGAAGATGAAAAATAGAGCATTTCTGAAGTACTCGCTTTGGACCAGATATTGTGCTAAATGCTGAGGGTACGAGTAAAGACGTGGAAGGGGATGACATTAAATGAGAGAAGGTTGGAAAGAAAAGAGAACTGAAAAACTGGAGAAGAGAGAGGGAATCATCTCCGTGGCGTGTCTGAAGGTGTCAAGGAAGTTCTCAGAAGATCTAGCTTCCAGGAAAATAAGATCAGAGCTGTTCTAATAAAAGCTAGTGTGCATTCAGGGGCAGAGGACACTTTTCTTGAGTGGAGAGGAAATAGAAGTAATGATCTGAAGGATATGGTATAGATGGGAGATGTCCTTCCTTTTATTCTGTCACTTTTCAATCCCTTGAAATCTACTTCTGACTTCATCACTCCACTAATCAATAAACATTTATTAATCACCTACACTGTGGCAGCCACTTATAGGTACTGGGGGAACTTACATCTTATTGGAAGAAATAATTTGAATTCAGTTGAATCTGCTCTCTCTAGTTACCTCTCAATTTCCAAGTCATCTTTTCTCAAGCTCCATCCTGATGTCTCAGCACAGTGCCTGGCACTTAGTAGGCACTTAATAAATACTTCTTCACTTGATTTAACCTAACTCAGCCTCCTTGACCTCTCCAGCATTTGACACTTTTGCCTGTTTTATCTTCCTGGATACTTTCTCCTCTGTGTTTTCATGACTCTATTTATTTGTTTTGAATTATTCCCCTCCTTGTCTGGGTATTCCTCATTTTCCTTTTCTTGATCCTTCTATTTCATCCTCTGATTGTGACTGTAATACAGGAATCTGCCATGGGTCTATTCCCTTCCCTCTACATCCTCTGGCATTGCTTGGCATCCTTATGCTGAGAATTTTTAGATCCTTCTCTCTGTCTCTCTCTCACACACATATGAATATATATTTGAGTATACATATATACATATATATATAAGCATATTTATGTATATATGCATGTGTATATAAAATATGTATAAATATTTTATATCTGTCCAGATATATACATATATATATATATATAAATCCATATATAAATGTGTATATATATATATATAAGCATGTATATAAATCTCCCCTTCTCTCTCTCTTTTTCCCTCCTTTCCTTCCTCCTTCCATTCCTCCTTTTTGTTCTCCCTCTCTTCCTATCATCACTTACAAGATATTTCCAGTGATATCACAAAGGCTTCTTATAAAATGTCCCAATCATTATCTTTCTTCCCAAAGCCAAGCCTCTTCCTAATTTCCCTATCTCTGTCAAGATGACAGCATCTTTCCAGTTCCTAATTTTCCTGGTTTTATCACAGGTAAGATCAATAGCTCCTACTTGTCACAGGTTCAGAACCACAGTTAATTCTCCATGATCCACAGAACTGATTAGTTCCTCACTTTGTCCATTCTGCCTCCACAGCATCTGTCCCAAACCTCCCCTCCTCTCCACTTACACAGCCCCCATTGTAGATCAGATGCTCTGTCCCTCTTGTTTGGACTATTGCCACAGCCTCTGCAGTAGCCTAAGTACGTACCCTTAGCCCCTCTCTTCTGCATCCACCTCCCCACAGCCACCTAAGCGCTTCTTCTGGAGATTGTATCTCGTCATATCACATTCTTGCTCAGCAAGCTTGGGTGGCTCCCTGTTGTCTCTAGGCCACAAGACAAACTCTAATGCTGACATGTCAGAGCCCTTAAGACTGGGTACCAGCCCAGGCTTACTACAATTACCCTCCCTCAGACACTCTCCATTCTTGTCAAATTGAGCTCTTTGCTAATTTTTGTTTGACATTCGGCTGTGTTCCACTTAAGTGCTTTTGCACAGTCTATCCCCTTGTCTCTCCCCTCTCTTTACCCTACACCTGAAATGTTCTCCCTTGTCATCTCCACCACTGGAAGCCATTTCTGTCAAAAGTCAGCTCAAGCATTACCTACCTTTAGCCTTTGCTGATCTTCTAGCTGCTCATGCTTCCTCCTGCCCCAAATTACCCCATAAATATATATATATATATATATATATATATATATATATATGTGTGTGTGTGTGTGTGTGTGTGTGTGTGTGTGTGTGTGTGTGTGTATTTTGTATGTGTCAGAGGATGTTGAGTGCCCTCTAGAATTTCGATAATTACAGAATGTAAAGAAAAAGTTTCAGAGGAAAGGAAGGATTGAGCTTTTTCCTCTTGCAGACTTTGAGTGGCTGCATCTGCTTTTTATAAAGGGAGTATCCTATTCCCATGGCTTTTGTATTTGATCTGTGTAAAGGGAGTATAAAGATTCATATACCATAATTTATACGACCAGCAGGATGATTTCAGAGAGTCATGGAGAGACTTGCATGATCTGATGCTGAGTGAAACGAGCAGAACCAGGAGATCATTATACACAGCAACAACAATATTACATGATGATCAATTCTGATGGACATGGGCTCTCTGCAACAAAGAATTGTCTCAAACCAGTTCCAGTTGTTCACTGAAGAAAACCATATACTCCCAGAAAGAGGTATATGAAACATGGACCACAACGTAACATTTTCATGCTCTCTATTGATATTTGCTTGCATTGTGTTGCCTTTCTCTGATTTTCTTTTTTTTTCTTGTAGATAGGATTTTTCTTGCACAACTTGTCAAGTATTTCAACATTATTAACATGTAGTGGACTTCCTGCCATCTAGGGGAGGGGAGGGGACTGGGGGTAAAATTTGTAATGGAAAGCTTTGTAAAGATCAATGCTGGGGAACTACCCATACATATGTTATACAAATAAAAAGCTTTAATTAATAAAAAGGGAGTATAAAGAAATGTAGGAATAAGTTACTTAACTGGGTGAGTATGTGGGGAGACTAGCTATGGCTGGCCAAAGAATCAGCCTTACCGTAGGAGTCTTAAAAACACAAATAAGTTCTGAGAAATGGATTATCTATGGTAGTCAAGAACAGACCTAATTCTGGAAGAAGAACCCAGTTCTTGACAGGAGAGAGATTTTTCACTTTTCCTTTCCACATCTTCCAGAATACAATGGAATGGTTAGGGGAAGGGATTTTCCTTTCTTTTCTCTACCCTTCCACTACAACGATATCTTTCAGCAAAGCAAGTCAAGAAGTCAGTCAATAAACATTTATTAAATGCCTTCTATGTGGAAGGCAGCAGCTAGGAAACGTGGTGGATAAATCCCCAAGACTGTAACCAGGAAGACCTGATTTCAGATTTGGCTCTAGAAACTTCCTGTTTCTGTGTGACCCTGGGCAAGTCACTTCATCCTGTTTGTCTCAGTTTCCTCATCTGTAAAATGATCTGAAGAAGGAAATGGCCAACTACTCCAGTGTCTTTGCCAAGAAAACCCCAAGTGGGATCATGAGGAGTTGGACACAACATGCAAGCAAGTATGGACAACCAAGATTTATGCAGGATAAATTGGAGCACAATCTTAGAGGGAAGTCACAAAGATTAAGGAGGACTAAGAAGGTTTTGGACAAAAACACATGATGTTAGACAAGACTTGAAGGAAGCCAGAGAAGCAGGCAAGAGATATAATAAGGACACCAGGAGAAGAGGAAAGACATCAGTGATGAAGGTGTATTTTGCTTCCCTGTCTTTTTCTTCCTGTAACTCAATTAGATTCTCCTCTGAGAATTTGAATGCTGTTCCACTTGGTACGTATGTATAATATTGATATCACTTCATTGTCTGTGGTACCTTTTAGCAAAATGAGTTTCCTTCCTTATCTCTTTTAATTAGATCTGTTTTTGCTTTTGCTTTATTTGAGATCAAGATTGTTATCCCTGCTCTTTTTACTTCAGCTGAAGCATGATACATTCTGCTTTAGCTTTTTACCTTTACTCTGCTCTGTTTCTTGTAAACAACATATTGTAAGGTTCTGTTTTTAATCCGCTTTGCTATCTGTTTCCATTTTATGGGAGAGTTCATTCCATTCATATTCAAGTTATATTACCAGCTGTGTGTTTCCCTCAATTCTTTTTTCTCCCCTCTTTATACTTCTCCTCTCTTTTCACCCTGTTACCCCATCAACAAAGTTTTGTTTCTGATCACCATCTCCCTCAATCTGCCCTCCTTTCTATCACCCTTGGTGTGGATTGTTTCTATTGTGTATATACATACGTGATGTATGGATGTGCCTATGATGTTCCTAATGTTGTTCCTAATGATGATGCATATTTGGGGAGACAATACTTTGGGTTTTGGGGAGAAATGTTTTGTAGCTTCTGATAAGTAAATGCTTTTTTTAGTAAATTATGTCAACTAGTTGACTATAAAGACTAACTACAGTGATGGGAGCTTGTAAACTATAGTTAGAGGAGTGTAGACACGAAGAATATGCTGAAGTTGGAATAGTCATAATCTGGGGAAATGGAACCACAAGTTTTGGTGAAAGCTATTACATTTATGTTTTGCATTTCCTTGCTTGCTTGTTTGTTCTCATGCTGTTTCATTTGAGTAGAAGATAAGCTCCCTGTGGCCAGGGATATTAAAGCTTTGTATCTGTATCCCCTTTGCTTAGCACAGTATAACAATAGTAGATGCTGAATAAGTAATTTTTTAATCAAAACATTCACTAAGTTCTTCATTTTCCAGATAATGTACTAGGTGTTGGGGTTAAACAAGAACAAAACGATCCTTCTTGTCATTGAGATTACATTTTACTAGAAGAAAACATTGTGAAGACACATATGTGTAAATATGGAACTGGTGGTGCTTGGGTGAGGTTTGAAGGAAGCTAGGGATTCTAAAAAGCAAATGTGAGGAGGTGATTCATTTCAGGGAAGAGTCAATGTAAAGCTTGGAGGTGGGAGGTAGTATACTATTCTGTATGAGGAACAGGAAGAATTATTTTTGAGTCTGAATCAAATAATGCTTGAGCTCAATGAAAGTTTTCTCTAAGACTGATAACAAATGGAGTGAGTTGAGCTGTATTAACAGGTCAGTGAGAATTGCTGGCCTTAGATTCTGTAAGGTCTGGGTTGAAGTTCCAAAGATGAGGCACTTTGTTTGTGAGTAAGCAAATCCTTAAACTCTCAATGCTTCCAGGAAAGTGCCAAAATGGCAGCAAGGTTGCAAGTCTTTGCTGAATGTCCACAGAAGTTCCTCACATTTTACTAGATCACAATTACGAGTATTTTCTTCTCCTTGCTCCCCTATTCCGCAAAAAAAGGAAAAATAAAAAAAAAATCAACAATAAAAAATGTCAATCCTGAGATTCTGCTAGTTCAGGATGCATAGTGATAGTCTAGTGCAAAAGTCACAAAACCACTGCTTGTCTTTCATATCTGTGGAAGAATCTGGCTCAGGTTTATTGGAGGAGGGTGTTTTATAGCACCTATTTTTAGTCCGCCTTTCAGGAAATGCCTTTCTTTGTAGTTAATTGTGTTATCTGCCTGACTGTCGAAGGTCAACACAGAAATGGGGACCCTAGAATTGTTGGGTCACCTTCTCATCTGCGATTGTCCTAGGGAAATTTCAGCATGACCACGGCTTTAGGTTTGGTCATGACTACATGTAACTGACCAAAATGAGTGCTACTAGGACTAGAAGAGCTACTAATTTAAGGTGGGACAGAATTTTATATATTTTATCTTATCTGATCCTCACAATGACCTCATGCAGTAGGGGTCCCATGTGGAATAAGTATTCCGATTTATAGATGAGGAAACTGAGTCTGGGAGAAGCTAAGTAACTCTTCAGTGGTCACACAGCTAATAAGCCTTTGTGACAGGATCTGACTTTACTCTAAGTACACTGCCCAGTGTTTGTGCCCAGCTCTGTGCCTCTGAACCGAATGGTAACCCAGCGGTAAGATGCTTGTTGAATCCCACTATAAAATCCAGGAGTAAGGGAGGGAGCTCTAGCTTGGACGTGGACATACATCTGCCCGAGGAAGTGTTTCCAGCACTACAGGGAATAATATGTGAACTTTACTGAGTGACATGTTAGAGTTGGCGTTTTCAAAGGTATCTCACAGAATCTAAGGTGATTGAAGAAAGGAAAAGCAGCAGAACTAAGGCAAAAGAACTGACAGTGTTTCCCTGCAGGGCCTCCATGTCTTGGGCCCTACTCCTGGCCCCAAAGGGAGGGGGCCAATTAGCATTTGAGCTGCCACAAGGAGACCTGACTGAAGCAGGTCTGCCCAATTCTCAGACATGCCGGCGAGTCCTCTAAAAGGGATCCACATTATGGATTTGTGAAAGTCACCACTGCATAGAATATTGGAGTTGGAAAAAGCCTTAGGACCATCAGGCTTTCCCAGGGGAGTTAACTGGGGGCTGGAGAAGGACAAGAATTGGTCCAGAAGCAGAGGAGCTCTGAGTTGGAAGGGACCACTGCGCCTTCCATTTTAACCTTACCTGCCTCACTGCCATACACCTGACGGCTGATAGAAAATCTCAGCCGAGTCCCCTGGGTATTTGCAAGACTTCAGAATGGGCTCCATTCTACCTATTACAGCCCATCCCCACTGTGCAGCAAGCCAGACCGGCCTGTTCATTGTTCTTCTCTCTGTTCCTTCCTCGAATGCCTCTTAGACACAGTACCAATCATCCACCTCTTTCTTTGGAGGGCTGTTGTTGGTGTCCAGTGTTGGTGACTTTTTGGTCTCATAACCTCCTGCTGGTTGACCTTTGGAAGAGTCAGTAGTTCTCAGGTGATCTGAGCTGAGGCTAATTTTTTTTTTTGATGTGAGACAAGAATCCAGGGATCTTGCTTCTGTGTTTTGAGGGGATGGTTAGCAGGGAGTCACACACTTGAGAAGGAGACACACATGAAGACACAGCTATGTCAGAGTCAAGGCTAGGATTTTATAGTGCAACCGATCAAAGACCTATGCAGGGAATCAAATGATCCCAGAGAACCAGACCCTCCTCCTCAAAACTGGCAGGAGGCCCCTGGCAAAAAATAATCAATCATTTAATAAGCCTTTATGAAGCAATCACTAGGGATACAAATGCAAAAATGAAACATTCTCAGCTCTCAAGGAATTTGGGCTCTTTTGGGAGAGAAAGCGTATACACATAGCAGCCGAAAAAGGGATATGAAATAAATACAAGATTAATTTGTGTTGGTGGCCCTAGCAACTTGGGAGAGCAGAAAACACTTTCATGTAGGAGGTTGTTCTTCCGCTGAGCTTTGAAGGAAATTAGGATCTCTAAGGGAGTAGGGAAGAAGGAAGGGAGGGTGGAAAGAAAAGTGGAAGAAAAAAGGGAAGAGGGAATGAGGAAGAATGGAGGTAGGGAGGAAGGAAGGAGGGAGGGAAGAAGGGAGAGATAAAGGAGGGAAGAAGGAAAATGGGAGGAAGGACATTTCAAGTTAGGAAAATCAAGAGGAAAACAGAGGAGAAGCACAAAGTATCCATCCCTAACAGTTGGTCTCATGCAAAATCCCAGCCTAAGACAACATCCTTTCATGGCAATGTTATGCTAATCTCACTCTGGTATAACTGTCCCCTGGATGTGGGATTGGATTTACAAGATCATAGCAGCTTAGTTGGATCACTGAATCCAACCTGTTCCTTCTATGGAAGAGGAAACTGAGGTCCACATGTCAAGAATCACACAGCCAAAAAGTTTCTAAGGTGGGATTTGAACTCAGATCTTCTTGATTTCAAGTTCTGTGCTTTGTCCACTATATCATACTTTCTCTCCTTATTCAGTAGGATTATGGGAGGCAGATTCAAACCCAAGATCAGGAAAAGCTTACAAGTATTCAGAGCTTTATTAAAATGGAAAACTCAGGGACACATTCAAAGTACTACTTCTCAAAAGGTGGCAAAGGAGTGTTTCCCTAACCAGAGATATTCATGGAAAGGATGGCTGACCACCAGCCAGGAACGTCCCTGTCAAATGGGATAGAATGGTGGGGGTCTGAACAAGGGGCCAGAAGTTTAATTCAGGGGCTGAATTCCAGCCCAGCTTGGGTAGCAAAATCATTGAGACCACAAGGCCAAATGATATCTTCAGTGAGATTACCATGAATGGTAATTCCCTTGAGGTAATCAGGGCTAAGTGACTTGCCCAGGGTCACATCGCAAGGATGTCTAAGTGTCTGAGGCCAGATTTGAACTCAGGTCCTCCTGACTTCCAGGCTGGTGCTCTATCCATTGCACCACCCAGCTGCCCCAAAATGGAGCCTTTTAAAAAGTGATTGGTTTGAATCATCTCTAGAACAATTTTCAATCTTGAGAATCAATCAATAAGAAGTAATATGGCTTCAAACTGAATTGTAGAAAGCAACCTGACAGAATGGGAAAGACCAGCACTTCCATTTTGTAGACACAAAAGGCACAGCTGTAAACCCCAGGCTGATGTTCCTTCCTTAGAGCAGGTGGTCAGTAGTTGAAGCGCTATGTGCAAGGGCAGAGAACCACAGAAGAAGAAGCATCATGGTGGAAATGGAAAGTGCTCCCAAAGCTACATCATCTCCTCCCTTGCTACAGTGCTTAGCAGCCCCCAGAGTCAGAGGATTGAGAGCTGGCAGGGACTTGAGTGATCATGAACTCTAATCCTGCCTTCCACTAGTGAAGATTCTGAAGTTCAGGGAGGGTTCCACAGGCAATGAAGAGCTGAACTGGGATTTGAATTTGGCTTCTCTGGTTCAAAATCTTATATACTTTTGAAAAATCCCAAGCACTTTCACTGACTTTAATCATTTTCTGAGGTTTTCATCATGGTGCTGTGATGTAGACAAGGGAAGTCAGAGGAACTAGACCTTAGATAATGAGACCTTTGAGATCACTTAGTCCAGCAATATCACCTCATAATTAGAAAGCTCAGATCTAAAAAGAGGTTTGTTGCCCTACTCAAAGCTAAAGAGATTGAGCTTGAATTTGAACACAGATCCTCTGAAATAAATTCTGTTACACTACTCTTGCTTCCTTTTTTTTTAAATGAGAAAGCTGAAGTTTGGAGAAATTAAATAATTTTTTGAGGTCACATCATCATCATTATTCATTATCATCTAGAATTTACTTATGGCTTTAAGGTTTTCAAAGCATTTTACAGATATCTCATTTATCTAACAACCCTGTGAGATAGGTGCTATTATCATCACCCTTATTTTACAAATGAGTAAACTGAGGCAGACAGAAATTAAATGACTTGCCCAGGGTCATATAGGTAGCTTAATGTCCGAGGCAAGACTTCAATGTACCTCATCTGCCTCATTAATAATCAGCAGAGACAGAGAGCAAACTCAACTGTCTAAACTTCAAGTCTAATGCCACTCTCACTTTGAGAGGGAAGAGAAGCTTCCTTCCTCACACTAGCTAGTTCTAGCTCCATGAAGGAATAAGGGAAACTGAGGTCAAGAGAATAAGACATGCACAACCCAGAGCTTGTTAAGGTGAATTCAGGGAGGTGAAGTTCCTGGTGTACTCTTTAGTTCTTTATGCACTCCCTCACTCAGGGCCTCCAAGAAATATATCCAGGTTGAAGGTACTTTGTGGGTCAGAAATCCTCTCTAAACTCCAGTC